>JARHVA010000015.1:1522500-1707500 GCA_037957365.1 Torreya grandis | reverse complement strand
AACCACCTTACCTATTGGAAAGTTATTCTGATAAAGATGTATTATTATAAGGCTCTGAAACTAAGATTAAGACAAATATAGATAAATATGTAAAGTGAATATATACAAGGAGATAGATAAATAGAGAGAGAAAGAGAGAAATTGGAAGGTACATGCCCCCAACTTTGGAGCAAAAGTGAGTTGCCACCTGATAGTTGAATTTAGCTCAATCGTGCAACCCAATGATACTTATAACTTGGTGAGGATGGATGATAAATTCTAACCTAAAAGATTGGAAAGATTTAGTGATTTTATCACCTCAAACATACCAATAGTGAACCAATTTTCAAATTGGCTCAATAAAAGTCTATAAAAATATAAAAAAGTCTGTGATATGGTAACAACCCATAAAATATTTTTGGAATATAAAACTAATTTTGATTTTTCAATATTAGGTAATATTTCATATCATAGGCACCTTAGATATGTCTAATGCTGAAACTATATATATAAATATTTCCAATGTATATAATTCTGCCACAAATGTGAATATGAATCATATAACTATGTGCTTTGGCTAATTTAGATAACTATATAAGTTTAGAGGACATGATTCCAAATCATGACTCCACTATATATGGATAAATATGAAAAATTATATAAGTACCAATGTGTAGGACATGTTTCCAAAACATGCCCCCACTATAAACTAGAGATGTTGAATACTGAATAAGCAAGGAGAACATGCTTCCCAAGCATGCCCCCAATGAATCTAAGAAATAATATAAGTACCATACTAAATTAATATGCTTCAAAATCATATCTATGTGAATATGAGATCTATGAAAGTGTGGAATCCATGCCCATGTGACATGCCCCCATTGAATTTCAAAATTGATATAAATACCATATACCAAATGATTGTGGAAAACATACTTCCAAATAATGCCCCCACTAAATCTATAAACTACATCAATTGTGGATAACATGTATTTATAACATACCCAAACTAATATTCCCCATATTTAAGGTGAGGTAAATATATTAAATGGTAGTTACCTCACCTCAAAAGGATAATAAAACTGTATAATCTATGAATATAATTATGTAGCATATAAAAGGAACACATCTAGGTAGATATAACATTGAAGCACATAAAACCAATGTGATCCCATGTAATCCTACGATGCATGATAAATATCATGGTAGTGTCTAGATAGTAATAGTATAAGCTCAATAAGAAAATAATCACATATGTAAGAACACTCAAAAGTAAGTCAAAAGGCAATGGTCGAAGGATACCAAAAATAAGGGGCATGTTCAAATGCCACACAATTGAATGGACATGACTTAGTCAAATGACCATAAAATCAATAATGACATATTCAAATCTCCATACAATAAATAATGACATATGCAAATGTCAATGAAAGTATACATAGACACGAGGGCTGTAATCAAAGGAGCATATTCAAATTCTCAAAAAAGGAATACAAGACACTCAAATAAATGCATAAATTAAAGAATAAGCAATCAACATAAACATGTCATAGTGGTCCATGGATCCAATGTGTTAGGAAAATTAAGTCATGTGTGCATCATATCAAGTACCCTGTGTAAGATATAATCATGGAAAAGAGGCATGTGTAAGCTTATGTAATATATTTTATGCAAGTGCATATTTTTCACTTGGCTTTTTAAAGGCTTTCATTCAAGTGTAGCAAGGTGGTATACACATTTTCCTAGCTTTTCTATAACTTTTAATGGTCGCAACCAATTTGGTTTAAACTTTCTTTTTTTGTCCTTTTGTGCATTGGTATTCTTTTGATTTTATTTTAGTACTAGGTCACCCACATTAAAGTCATGTGGTTGAACCTTTTTTTATATGATCATTTTACTTGATCCTAATAAACACATAGTTCTCATTAGCCTATGTGCATTTTTCACTCAATTGATCTAACTGATACAATCACTTTTAACAATATTTATTATCTTTGATGATGTCTTTTAGAGAAAAACACAAAGAAGATATCTCAATTTCAATCGATAAGATGAATTATGTAACATAGACCAAAGAGTAAGGTGTGGCATGAGTAGGTGTGTATACATGTATACCCATAGAGAATATACCATATGTTGGTGCCAATCAGTGTTGTATCATTCAACTTCTACCAAGTATATTGATAATTATTTTATTGGTTGCCTCTACTTGGCCATTGCCCTATGGGTACTAAGGTGTAGAAAAGGTATGATTAATCTTGTATATACTATAATCATCTCACCATCTTGTTTTTAAATTATTTACCATTATCAAAAATTATGGATGAAGGTATGCTAAAATAGAGATGATATTAGTCATTAGAAACTTGCATATGTCATCCCTTGTGGTAAACTCAAGTGGAATGACTTCCACCCATTTTGTAAAAAATATGTAGATATAATGATAAATTTATGTCCACCATTCGATAGAAGATTTAATTTTCCTATTAAATCAAAAACCCATAAGGAAAAAGGCCATGGTGAAATAATCAACTATAACTCATGTGATGGTGCATGATTCAAATTGTTATATTTTTAGTATTGAAAACATAGTTTTGCATGTTTGATACATTATTGTTCCATTGTAGGCCAATAATAACCTTAACATAATAATTTTTATGATATGGCATATTTGTTTAAATGACCACCACACTTATTGTCATGCATTTCCAAGAGTGCAGTGTGAGCCTTATCTTTGCTTAAGCATCAGAGCAATTATCCATCAAAACCTCATTTAAACAAATCATTTCTAATAATTACATAATGAAATACTTTGCTTTATAACTTTTGTTTATCATTACATGAAAAATGGTATGGTATATAGGTTTAATAAAGAAAATTATAAATATTAGTATACCATTCTATGTTTATAATATTGTGAGTAACAATAAGAATGGCCAAAGCAATCCTTTGATCATAATAAATGGAAATATTTCATAGATATTGTATTGTAAATTTTATATGATCATCATCAAAATTCATCAAGAATGTTTAGCATTTGCATGTTGGTTATCTTTATGTGGAATACTGTTGATAGGAAATGTGCCAAATGTCTGTGCATTTATCTACCATTTCTTTATATGGCAAAAGATGTTCTTCTTTATTTTGGTAGTGATTATTAACTTGATTAACAAGTAACTGGGAATCACCAAAAACTTGGATGTCCCTTATATAGAGCTTATGTTTTATGGATAAATTGATAACTAAGGCCTCATATTCGACTATATATATTTTTTTTAAAAAAAGGGGTAAAAATAATATTAATAAGTAAAGAAAGGCATTACAAGAAGAATGGGGGGCAAAACCCCCCAGAAGAAATTAGCAAAAACTGAAAAACTAGGCACACGCCCAACTAGACAATATTATGAACCTCCCTATCAGCCTCCAAAATTATGTCCAAATCAGAACAAAACATCAGGGAGAGAGACCCCCAATCCTCAATGTTTCCACCATCCAAATGGTCTGATGCCCATTTAGCCAAAAAATCCGCTACCTTGTTCCATTCACATGGAATGTGAGTAAAAGTAACGCTATCCATAAGTGAGAAAATATGCAAAATCTATTACACAATCAGAGATAGTTGCCAATTAACATCCACCACTTTCCTCTTAATGAGTAGGTTAATCAAGAATTATGAGTTTGATTCATAGATAATCCTACGCCAACCTAATGCCTGGGCCTTCTCAAGGGCATAAAGAATGGCCTGGCCTTCCATCATGTTAATGGTTTGTAGCCCCTCAAGAATCACAAAAATAAAAATCACCATACCTTCAAAATCCCTTCCTATCCCTCTAGTACCCGTGGGTCCCATATTACCTCTAGAGGAACCATCTGTATTGATCTTGAGAATCCCACTAGGAGGGATTGCCACTGATTAGTCTTGAGAATCTACTCCTTGACCTGCTTGCTCCTCTTGACACATGCTGACTTACCAATTAACTGCTGGAATCCAAGTCACACCACCACCCAAGCATCCTATTTGGTCAAAGGAAGGTAGATCATGCTCTTTGCTTGGATGGTTTCCTGGATCATGCCCACCACTTTATACCATACTTGCTGCACCATGACCCTCACCCCTTGGAAAATTTGCCTATTTCTCTCAAGCCAGATATGCTAGAATACAAAAATGGGGACACCCAACCATATGTCCTACAAGAAGGGCATCCTTGAGGGGGGTTCTCCCATTCCATTCTAGAAATCGACCACAGATTGAGCATGAAAACATGGGCATTTCCAAACATCCCACCAATAATGCTAAAGTTGTAATGCAAAGGGGCATCACAAAAAAAGGTGTGCTGAATCCTCCTTGGCTGCTCCACACATAACACATACTGACGCGCCTTGGAAACCTCTCTTCCATAGATTGTCCTAGGTCAAGCACCTGTTCCAAGCCAGCATCCAAGCAAAACAATTACATTTAGGCCATGTGAATTTATTCCAGACTTGTCTCCACCAATGCACTTCCCCCTACCCAATCTCTGAAGAAGTAAAGCCTAATATCCAGATGAAATTGTGTAAGATCCCTTGGGATTAGGAGACCAAGATAGCTCAACCTCTTCCTAAAGAGGACTACAATGATGCCTGGAAAGGATGCTCAATAGCTCCTCATTCTCTTCCTGTATCCCATTAATAGGCCAAGTTTCGAGAGTTTTCCAGTGAGCTACCTCCACCTCTCCTTGTGTAATGTAAACTTTGAAGTCACTCACCTGAGACTAGCCAGCATCAAGGAATCTCTGACAAAGGTTCAAAAAATTTGGAAACTGAGAAATGATGGGAGGATAACCATCCCAAGAGTCAGACCAAAAGAGAGCCTTGGATCCCTATTTACAAATCTAGACTAAGCCATCCTTGATGAGAGGAGCCCCTTTTTTGAGAGTACCCCATATTGCCAAACCTTTCCCAATAAGTGGATAGCGAGAAATGTCCCTCTAAATGGTTCTAGAGTAGTACATCTATGAGAGAATTCTAGCCCAAGCTTTGTCTTGTTCGGTGCACCATCGCCAATAAAGTTTGGTCGCCAAAGCAATACCATTTAAGTCTGTCTGCTTCAGATTAAGCTCACCATATTGTTTGGGGCTGCAGACAATCTCCCATCTAATAAGGCTCCATTTAGTGGAGTTCAGACTACTAGCCCATAAGAATTATCTGGTAACTGAATCAAACTCCTTAATGATTCCTATTGGGGCAACCTAGAGCATACACCTATAAATAGGTAAAGCCTACACCATAGATTGGATAAGTTGAACCTAGCTCGCAAAGGATAACCACCTATGTGTCCAATGATTCACTTTCACTTGAAATTTCTCCAAAATAGTTTGCCAAGATTTTTTGGATGTATGACCAGCTAAGATAGGGATACCCAAGTAAATCAAGGATGGAGTCCCAATTTGAAAATGTAGAGTCCTCGTTATTCACTATTGAATAGGGCCCAGAGTATTGAAGAAGAAGATGGATGACTTATCTTCATTGACCTTTTGTTTCGAGGCCATTAGATAAACATCTAACACCCTACGTAAATTAACAACTTTAGTCATTATGGCCATGCCCATAAGGGTAGTGTCATTAGCAAATTACAGGTGTGATTGCACTAGTAATTCCCCTCCCCATTGCCATCCTTGGATATGTCCTTCCTCTTTGTTCCTACTGATCAACCTCCCCAAACCTTCAGTAAGGAGAAGAAAAAGGTACAGAGATAGAGGATCACCTTGTCACAACCCTCTTGTAGCACCAAAAAGCTCTGTGTGTTCTCCATTGATAAGCACTGAGAAGGAAGCTGAGGAAATGCAACCCATGACCCATTGAGTCCATTCATTTGTAAAGCCAAAATCACTAAGAACCTTTTGCAAGAATGACCATTTGACCTTATCAAAGGCTTTAGCCATGTCTAATTTAATGAACATCACCTTATCTTTTGAGCTGGCCATGAAGTGAATGGACTCAACAACAATAACAATACCATCTAGGATTTGCCTACCTTCCACAAAACCACTATGCTCTTATGAGATCATAGCACTCAGCCCTCTTTTTAACCTATCTGCAATGATTTTAGAGATAATTTTGTAAACAACATTGCAAAGAGATATAGGGCAGAATTGACTTAGCCTATCAACACCTTCACATTTGGGTATGAGCGCAAGATAGATCGCATTTGTAGCCTTAAGCATTTGCTTATTCCACTGAGATTCTTAGACAATAGCTAAAAGGTCAAGTTTGATGAAATCCCAAAATTCTTGGTAGAATTTAGCTGGGAAACCATCAAGTCCAGCTGCTTTCCCTTTTTTCTGTCAGGAATCTAGAACAACAAACATGCTCTGATCCCACTTGTCAGGATGCGAAACCGGAAACATACAATTGATTACCAAACTTCAAACAACTTAATATGCGGAAATAACCAGATTCACCAAGTAACTAGAATTCAGAATAACACAGCATATGAGAGACAATACACAACTTGTATTAACACTTTATACAGAAAAGAATACAATAAAGAAGATGCCACTTCTTCTCCACCACCTTACAGAGGTTTCCCACACCTCAAGTGAACAGTAATTCTTCTCCCCAAAGCTCTCCCTCTCACCGGTCCCAACACCCAACTCAAATGCAGAGTTGGTGTTCACCTCTCATGCTCCACGCATAACACAAGTGCTCCACGCACTCCACAAGCACTCCACGTGCTCCACAAGTACTCAAGGTACTTCAAGTAGATCTCCCATGAACCTGTAATAACCTGCACTTCAACAGACCATACTTATGGAAGGAACTCCCTTGCCTTCCTCTTGTTCTATCCGAGTACACACCTGTACTCCAAGTAGATCCTGCCTGATACTGCTCCCTGTTGTGTTGCTGTCTGTATGACCTTGCACACCTGCAAATCAAGCAATGGTTCTATTCACCTGTGAACCTCGACCTTGCACACACATACACCTGCAGATCAACGATCTTACTTACCATGTAGATCTCCTATATAGGCCATGCAACTGTGACCAAGATCCTACACTCTTGAAGAACCCAGCTGGCTCTCCAATCCAGCACCAACAAGCCTGGTACTGTGGCACTAGGAGGAACGCACCATAGCTCTACCTCACACACAGAAGGAGCTTATAATTATGCTCTCTTACTCCCTAGCACACTTTTCCAATACAACCATGAGTCTATTATATAGATCTCATCCAAACAATGGTTAGACATCTAATTACAATAATTAGATCCGCAGCTATGAGTCTAAAATTAGCACTCATCATGCAAACTCTTGGTTCGTTAGCTCACTGCCCGTAATTAACTCGCAGTCGAACTACACAGGCGACCGACGTCGGTCCCTGTCTGCCTGGGGTCGCCGACGCCGGCCGATATATGACCGACGTCGGTTGCCTTCCTGTCTTACCCTGCCGACGCCGGTTGGCCAGACCAATGCCAAACACTTCTGACACTTAGCAACTCATTCTGCAACCTCCTCCATGTCTGCATCAGTGAAGCTTTTAGTTCCACAATCCTAACAATCTCCCACTTGGAGATAAATAGCTGCACTGTACTTGTACCTGTACTCCGTCTAATCTGTTTCCTGGTTTGTATCCCTCTTCAAGCTCCCACCTGAAGACAACACACCACACAACCTGTGATGTACCTCCTGTCATCCGAGTACCCTGCCACATCCGAACCTACAACACCATGTAGTGAAGTCCTGACCCTGCATAGCAACACCTGCTGCCGGTCCCTCTCAGAAAACCTGAGAACCCACTTCCCTGAATTGGCTCCTAACTCTGACAGCTCCCACTGCATGGGAATATTCAGGTCTATACCAGACCTCATGTGATTTCAAACACTGTACCTGTCCAGCCCTTAGTGTGCTCCGGTTCTGTATCCCGAACCTCGCCAACACCTGATTCACATCAGCTCCCACTCGAGACAAAATCAACCAGTGATCTCCATGCCTCCCATGTCAAAGAATTCCGCTGCTCCAAACTCCTCATGACATGCCACTGAACTAACCTTACCCTTAGCTCAGCAAAACCCTGTATGTACACTCCTGCTAGCTAGCATACTATCCACATACAGCAACAGAATGATGTCATGACTCATCATCCCCCTGGTAAGACAAAACCACAGTAGTTACCCTGACATTGACTGAAGCCATGCTTCGTCCTCCACCTGTCAAAACCTGTACCACTGTCCTGCAGCTCCACAAGACCATATACCTGATCTTCTGTCTCACGTATCCGTTCTCTCTATTCTTCTACTAAGGCATCCATTCGTCTCTGTGCTTTTATCCAGCTGGCAAACCTACCAAGACACCCGTCTGGTTTTGCATCATAAACCTGCCAAGCTCACACCTGTTTCCTGGATCCTTCCTGCTATACAATCAGCAACAAGTATGAAGAAGAGGAACAACGAATTTGAGGGCCTACTTACGCCTTCAGTCCTCCGTATGGGTGTTTGAGACTCCTTGACAGCTTGCTGTCCACCCAAAATCCATTTACAGTGACCGACCTCGGTCACCCCACAGTCTGCATCCGACCGACGTCGGTTCCATGCGTCTGTACCTGACTACCAACCTGCCTGCGCTGGTGTCCCTGCTGCCGACGTCGGTCCTCCTGACCGACATCGGTCTTACTGCCGACGTCGGTCCCATGACCGACGTCGGTCTTACCCTGTCCGACATCGCCGGCTTCGGTCTGCACATGACCGACATCGGCACCTGTCTGTTCGACGCCGGTTCTTCCTGACCGACATCGATGTCTGTGTTCGCCTGTGAGTGATGACTTTTTACCTGCGAGCTCCTTTGGATCAATCTCCATGTCCAAACTGCCCTGCTCAGATGTATCCAGCCTCATCCACTGAACTCTGTCCGCCATCTCCTCCAAGAACACCAAGGCTTTCCAGTTCTTAAGCCTGTCAAATATATCTGTCTTCCGCTTAAGAACATGCATCTCCTTCTTGCTCATGTGACCAAGCCTACGAAGCCACGTCTCTGCAACAGA
Source organism: Torreya grandis (assembly GCA_037957365.1). Classification (NCBI taxonomy): domain Eukaryota; kingdom Viridiplantae; phylum Streptophyta; class Pinopsida; order Cupressales; family Taxaceae; genus Torreya; species Torreya grandis. The sequence continues at coordinate 1,698,507 of JARHVA010000015.1, read as the reverse complement.
AGAAGAATCAGTAATATAAACAAGTAGATAAAGTATACCTGTTTTCTTACCACCAGCTAATTCAAGTGCTACCGCTGTGAGAGTTCTTGTGCATCTCTCATCACCCAATCTTTCTGAAGAAATTAGCCATATCTCCAAACCTGGGACCTGCATGACCTTCATCAACACCTGTGTGTTGGCCGTCTGCAATTTCAGCTTCACTTCCCCTTTGCCAATTCTTTGGCAAGGCTTACCAGCTCCTCTATCTGGGGCTGCATGGAAAGAGGCAACCGAATCTTTTGTCCAAGATTCAACTTTATCCAAGAAACCTGCAAACACATCCTGTGCAATAACACCTGCAACATCTGTATCTTCGGTTTCTTCATGCTGATCTGTTACCAACCAACAATCTTCTTTTACCTGCTCTTTCTTTCCATCAGACCGTGAGTAATCGTCTGTGCTTTTCAACTCCTCCATTCTCAGCTTACTTTGATCTGCCGTTGCTCTACTCCCACTCAATCAGAAAACCCTGAGAGTGCCCTGTAATCAAAAACACAACCTGCTTCCTGCAACCTTAGCTCTGATACCACTTGTTGGTATCGAGCTAAGAACCTACAACCAAGGCTCTGATACCACTTGTCAGGAATCTAGAACAACAAACATGCTCTGATCCCACTTGTCAGGATGCGAAACCGGAAACATACAATTGATTACCAAACTTCAAACAACTTAATATGCGGAAATAACCAGATTCACCAAGTAACTAGAATTCAGAATAACACAGCATATGAGAGACAATACACAACTTGTATTAACACTTTATACAGAAAAGAATATAATAAAGAAGATGCCACTTCTTCTCCACCACCTTACAGAGGTTTCCCACACCTCAAGTGAACAGTAATTCTTCTCCCCAAAGCTCTCCCTCTCACCGGTCCCAACACCCAACTCAAATGCAGAGTTGGTGTTCACCTCTCATGCTCCACGCATAACACAAGTGCTCCACGCACTCCACAAGCACTCCACGTGCTCCACAAGTACTCAAGGTACTTCAAGTAGATCTCCCATGAACCTGCAATAACCTGCACTTCAACAGACCATACTTATGGAAGGAACTCCCTTGCCTTCCTCTTGTTCTATCCGAGTACACACCTGTACTCCAAGTAGATCCTGCCTGATACTGCTCCCTGTTGTGTTGCTGTCTGTATGACCTTGCACACCTGCAAATCAAGCAATGGTTCTATTCACCTATGAACCTCGACCTTGCACACACATACACCTGCAGATCAACGATCTTACTTACCATGTAGATCTCCTATATAGGCCATGCAACTGTGACCAAGATCCTACACTCTTGAAGAACCCAGCTGGCTCTCCAATCCAGCACCAACAAGCCTGGTACTGTGGCACTAGGAGGAACGCACCATAGCTCTACCTCACACACAGAAGGAGCTTATAATTATGCTCTCTTACTCCCTAGCACACTTTTCCAATACAACCATGAGTCTATTATATAGATCTCATCCAAACAATGATTAGACATCTAATTACAATAATTAGATCCGCAGCTATGAGTCTAAAATTAGCACTCATCATGCAAACTCTTGGTTCGTTAGCTCACTGCCCGTAATTAACTCGCAGTCAAACTACACAGGTGACCGACGTCGGTCCCTGTCTGCCTGGGGTCGCCGACGCCGGCCGATATATGACCGACGTCGGTTGCCTTCCTGTCTTACCCTGCCGACGCCGGTTGGCCAGACCAACGCCAAACACTTCTGACACTTAGCAACTCATTCTGCAACCTCCTCCATGTCTGCATCAGTGAAGCTTTTAGCTCCACAATCCTAACATTTTCATCTAAACAATGGTTTCCTCAAGCTCTCCAAGTGTGATTGGTTTCATTAAATTTTCATTCATTTCACATGTTACCAATGACAGAATGCGGAAGAGAACCTGAGCTTCTTCTAGTGATTCCCTATTAGCATCTTCCCTAAAGAGAGTAGAGAAGTACTACACTACCTCCTCTAAAGTTTCCAGAAAGGAGTTAAGCCACTCACCTCTTTCATTGACCAGGGCTGAAATAGAATTGCCACATCTCCTGGCTTTGGATGAATTGAAGAAAAAGGATGTATTTTTATCCCCCTCTTGGAGCCATTTGACCTAAGCTTTCTATTTCCAAAAAATTTCCTCCTATAGCTCACATTCCTCTAGGTCTTTCACAGCTTGTGTTTCTTCTTATAGTAAGTCTTCAGTCAGTCCTTCTTCCCTTATTATTCTCATGATACCATCAAGCTTGGTTTGTCTAGTAGCCTTAACATGGAAAATTTTCCCAAAACTTTGGTGATTCCACCGCTTAAGCTTGTACTTCAAATATTGTAGTGTTTCGGCAAAAATGTACGTCACCGTACCATGGGAAAGCCTACCCCAATGCCACCAATTAGCAACACACTCATGTAGAGATTGATCCCGCAGCCACATGAGTTGAAATCTGAAGGAAGGAGAGTGCAGGTGATACTATGAAACACTATTAAGCTTGATGGGCCAATGGTCTGATCCTCTCCAGTCTAAAATTTCAGACCTCATAGACCACATACCTCCAACCCAAAAAGTTGAGACCAAAAAATGGTCAAGTCTCTCAGCTATGCAATGTTTCCCACTCCTGTGATAGTTCCAGGTAAACTATCCATTATTGGGCCTGATGTCAACTAAATTCAAAATTTCAATGTAGTTGTCCATTAGCAAAGCAGATGGGTCCAGCCTTGACGTTCTACCACTCTTTTCAATCAAATCAGGAATAACATTAAAATCACTTACCATAATCCAAGGGTGGAAGGGGGCTAGGCTACGAACAAAACTTATGTGGCCCCATAAGGAGTTTTTACCTTGCCAATCATTGGGAGCATAGATATTGGAGAAGAGAATGACTTCCCCCATCTCAAAGCTAGAAGCAATCATAGTCATGGAGTACTTAGAAGTTAGCCAACCTATGAGGCCAATCTTTCGTGGGTTCCACAGACAAGCTAGTACTCCTGAGTATCTAGTAGCACCAATACATTGACATTTTCCTTGCCACCATAACTTGGGTGCTAGTATGGACATGTCTTTAACTGAAAGCTTAGTCTCTTGTAAGAAAAAGACATCTAGCCTATGAATTTTAATTAGGTTGTGAACATCATTTTGTCTGGGGCTGTTGTTCAAACCCCTTACATTCCAAGATATTATAATCATTTTAGAGGGTTCAAAAAGTGTGCATCCAGAGTCTTTACTGACCCCAACTCCACCAAAGTCTCTCCCATTAGCTTGATCTTTTCCAAGTCCTTTTTTCTACCAAGCTTACCAGATTTCTCTCCCCCTCCCTTATTAAGGCCTTTTTGTAGAAGTCTGAGATGAGGAGAAGATTTACTGCTTCTTGCTGCCCCTAAGTCCCCAATTTTCTCGGTAAGGGGCATATTTCTATCTTATTTAAGGAGAGCAACTGAGGAAGTCATTCCTTCTAAAATTATCAACTGTTGGTCTGTATCCATATGACAATCTCTAGCATCCTGTGTTTCAACTAAAGCCCCTGAAGCATTGGTCTCTTGAGCTGGTCCCTCAATCCCCTAGTCCAAAATCATCAACCTATGATTCACCTCCTACTGATTAAGGTCATCCAATATTTCAAATCTATTGAGTGACTCATCTAATTATCTTTCCTTCAAGGACCATTTTTGGCCTCTATCTCTATATCAACCTTTAACTGGCATGAAACCATCAGTTTTAGGCACCTCACCTAGAATCAAACCCCTTTCCTTATCAGTACTAGAAGAAGTGCAAGAAGATTGAGCTGGATGAGGTGCAGTGGATTTCAAGGTGGGACACCATCACTGTAAATGCCCATAAGCATGACATAGATGATAGTAAAAAGGGAGGGTTTCATAATCCAACTATTGTACCCATGAAAAGGGGCCCACACTCATTTCAAAAACATCTGGTAATGGCTTATTAAGATCAATTTCAACACAAATGTGGGCATAAGTCATTACCTTTTTCCCTAGGAGTGACATTGAGGAACTGATTGGCCTTCCCAGCAAGGATGCAAGCAATTGGAGAGTGTCTTCTCGACAACATTCCACCAGAAGGTGGGGCAGACACACCCACATTGGGACATGGTTTGGTAGTTCCTCTGAAGGTATGAAACTAGCATGCCAGGGCTTGATAAACAGTCCCACTTGATTATGGAAGTAAGGACCTCCAGCAAAAACTCTTTGACAATCTGTTATATAGGTAAAAGTGACCATGAAATAGCTATTGGCTAGCAATGTAATATCCATTTCTCCTTTTGGTGCCCACATCCTCTAAGCACATGCTTCTAGGAATAATAGTGACGTCCTAATCCCCAAAAACTTGCAGTACAGGGAGTGATTGGAATAGTATTCAATGTCTTCAGTAATCATTTCCATTGGTATAACCAACTTGGGCCTCTCTTTGCATCTTTCCAGATAGCTGTTGACTTTATGGATGTGCATACTTGGTTTATCAAGAGCAGCAAAAGAACCTAAACCTTGAAAAAGTGGAGCCTTCCCACTCTTGCGCGCTCCTTGGGACGCCTGCTAGAATCCAAGCACTTCCCTATAGCTGTGCCCTACTTTTTGCCCTATCATGCCCTACCCTATTGTGCCCTCCTGCTTGCCTTCATCCATCGTGCCTTTTGTCAATTTGGTCTCCTCATATTCGACTATATTATTGGTGTAAGAGAAAGCTAATTTTTAAAAGAAAGACATGTATTTGCTTTCAAAGTGAAAAATACAATGCTAACACCCATTCCTATTTGACATTTGGATCCATCAAAGAACATTATACATAGAATAAAAGATATATTATATGTCTTAAACTCATCTTGGGAAGCCTCTATGAGTGGGAAAGAAACTGGCAAAGGATCTATGACCAATTGGTCAGCTATAACTTTCCATTTAATTGACTTTTGGGATAAATTTTTTACATTGAACTTTGTGAGTTACATCACCCATTTGGACATGCAGATGATTATGTGTGTTTTGTTCATGAGGAACCTTAATGAATCTTATTTAATATAACATGAACTTCATTATTGAGAAAATAATGTCATAATTTTTGCATAGTGAAAACCAAAGCTAAACATCATTTTTTTATGGATGTATATTTTCATTCATAATCAACAAGCTAGAGACTGATATAATAGATTGCCCTATCTTTGTGATTACCATCAAATTATGCTAGTAAGGCCCCTAGTTCCTCATGGGTAGCTGATATGTAAAGAATTAATGGTCTATTTAGAATATGAGGCATAAGTATTGGTGGGTTTGATAAATAGGTTTTTATCTTATCAAATATTTATTAATAGACTTCATCCCATATGAATTATATACCCTTTTTTAACATACATGTGAAAGCACTAGTTTTATCAGCTAATTGGGTAATGAAATGCTGAATAGATTGAATTCGACCTTGAAAACATAATAATTATTTTAAATTGGTTAGCAGTGGAATTTCTATGATAGATTTTACATTTTTTGGATCAACCTCAATGCCTCATTGAGAAACAATGTATCTAAGGAGATTTCCCGAAGATACCCAAAAACACATTTTTTTGGATTTAATCAAATATTGAACTCGCATAAGCACTCAAATATTTTTTGTAAATTATTAGCATGGTCTCGATGATGTTTTGATTTTATAAGTAAATAATCAACATAAACCTTAATAGTTTTGTGTATGAAATCATGAAATATATAGTCATGGCCCTTTGATATGTGGATCCTACATTTTTTAATCTAAAAGGCATGATTGTGTAACAAAATATCCCCCTTTGAGTGACAAATATAGTCTTTTCTTGGTTTACAGGGCTAATTTTGATTTGGTTATATCATGTGAAACCATTCATAAATGAAAATATCTCATATTCTACTATGAAATCCAAAATCATGTCAATATTAGGTAAAGGGAAGACATCTTTAGGGAAAATATAAATCATGGTAGTTAGTGCAACATCAAATCTCACCATTTGGTTTGTTAATAGGGACAATGTTGGATACCTAGTCAGAATGTCCAATGGCTCTTATACAGGCAATGTCTAAAAGTTTTTGTATTTTGTCTTTTACTAGCAATGCCACTTTAGGATGGATTTTTTATTATTTTTGTTTTACCATCTTTGCATATGGGTATAATAATATATTATGCATTACCACTGATGGATCAATCCTAGGCATATCCGAATAAGCATAAGAATTTTTTTTAGGGAAATCATGAAGGACCTATAGATAGGTTTTTCTTCCATCCTCCTGCATAATTGTAGCAAGTAAAATTGGTCTAGGGTCCTTATCCATTCTAAAGTTATATTTGAATGTTTCTTCTTTTAACAAAGTAGATTTATCTATGATAAATGGTGTGGTAAGAATAACATTTGATGCATCATGTTAGATATTTGGGTTATCATTCTCACTAAAGTAATCATGAACATAGGTATAATATGAGGAAACCTATTCTTGTGATATAAGGAATGGAGATCGTCATACACCCCCAAGTACTCTAGTAATGATTTGTCATTGGAAAACCCATCCATTGTTAAAATGTCTAGGGAGGCAATGCCATCGATTAAATGATGGTTGACCACTTAAAGATGGGCTGTGGAGATATTCTTACATTCCATTTTGGCCTTTTGGAAAAAAATATACTTTGAGGGATATATTTATGTTTAGTAGCTTTATTTGAAAAACCCAATCCTCTTTGGATTGTATTCTTTATATGAGAAATGAGCTGCACTATTCCTTGATCATTTTTATCTATCCCTTGTCCTTTGTACCATATTTGAGTAAATATTGAGAGATAAAATCAGATTTATAGGCTTGTAGTGCAGTACATAGGGGTGGTTGAACCATTGCACAATATTTAAAAGGATTAGTATCCATTGGGAATGTGTAAATGAATCCTTTATGATTAAATTTTAAATAAGTATGTAATGTAGAGGGAACCACATATGTCTCATGTATCCAAGGTCATCCCAAAATAATTTTCTAGTTCAACTGATTTGGCATAACTTGGCACCAAGTGGGCAATCTATGAAGACCTACTATAATATTCAATGTTATATATCCAAATACTTGTTGTGACATATTTTTAAATCCCTTAATACTCATATTAGATGGTTGTAAATTGGATGGTCCAATACCCATTAGAAAGAGAAATGATATGTTGCAAATGTTGATTTTGGGTCTATTGTCCATGAGAACTCATTTTACCATTTTTTTGAAAACACATACCTAAATGTAGAGTGGAAAATAACTATTTATAATCTGTTGGGTTGGTAAAATATCCTTTTCAAAGGATATATTATGCTCAGTCCATTTTATGGAGCTTAAAATAGAGGCCACATATGGTAGCTCAACATTACAAGGCAATAATGTCATATGTAATACATATAAAAGAACATACTTGTAATGTGAAGAATTATGTAATAAGTTTAGTAGTGAGGCTTTGGTATTAGTGTGTTTGGATTGGGAAAAAAATATTTCCTATAGAGGATGATTTCTTCATGCACTCCCTTTGGTCCTTTGTAGTGATAGGTAAAGGCTCATTGTAAACATTAAAACAAGGAGTATGTAGGAAAATAGGTGTTGAATCTCTTATAGATCAGAAAGGTTAAATTAGGAATGAGCTGTAACACGCAATAACCACTACAAGGTATTGAATCATGAAATAATTAACATAACTTTCCATGGGAAACATTATTTCAAAATTTATAACAATTTAGGGATCAATAATAGAAAAAATCAAAAAACCTAAGTGACTTAGGGTTTGATGTTCAAAGATTGGGTTCACCAAATGTTTAACCCTAAAATGGAATCTAGATTGGTGTTATTTAAATTTTTAAATGGGTATATAAAACTGAAATGGCACAAGGGTGGTAAGTACATCTATATCAAGCCAATTAGATGCTAAACTCAGATATAAACATATACTAAATTTATTATATTGAGATAGTCTAAATATGGAATGTATAACTATGCTAGATATATAAATGACAAAGAAGTGAAGTAATTGGCTTGTTCTAATACTAATGTAGTTCTAGATTTGGAACAAGCTAGAATCAGACCAGAAGGAGATTTTGAAATAGTTGTTAGATTCTAGTTTTGATGTCTTTTGCTCTCTGGATAATAACGTTAGCCTAGGATGGTTACATCAATGCTACTATCTTGGGTCAACACTGGTGTACTATGTGGCATATTTTTTGAATTAGGATGCAATCACATAAATGTTTCTAGGTTTTGCTTCACCTTCAATTTGGTGTATTCAGACCTAGGTCATAAACTATCACTCCTTGTGAAATGAAAAAAATGTTGGCTTTTCATCTTCAATGTGACCCTGTGTAAAAAATGGGTTAGTGGGCACATGGTTTTGAGTTGACCTCAATGACCTCACTATCAAAGGATGATGCCTACCTAGATAATACTATAGAAGAAGGCCTTAGACTCATGTAGTTTTCCCCTATGTATTGGTTTGTGTGTGAATCATACAATATGTGAAAATAAAATATAATAATGACTTAGCTTGTAACTTAGAAATTCAAGCTCTTGGGATGTTCCTTTAGTACTTCAGACTTGTAGATGTGTTGTAACTATAAATGGTATAGAAATTAGTAAGCTTTGTTTAATTAAATGCTTGATAGAGTGATTTTTATAAGTGCCTTGGTCTCTTTGGTCTTTTTCTAAGTATTTCTAGGTGAAGAATGAATGAGGGTTGATCTTGTATTCATACTAATCCCTTTGGAATAATAACTCACATTAAAGCACTTAGGCTGACCATTAGGTTATGTTTAATTTGTAAATTGGGTGAATTTAGGGAAATAAACACTTGCATTAGGTCATGAGAGTAACATCATGCTACTATTTGACCTAGATGTTAGTGTCCAAGGAGTAGGAGAATAGGTACATGTTTAGAACTTGAAGAGATGGAAGATAAGTAAATTTTAAGCATTCTAGATAAGATAGAAGACCTAGGTCTTCAAATAGGACTAACTAAACTAAGAGATATAAGTCAAGGGGCATAAAGATAGAGTAGATTTAAGACTTATGGAAGTAGTAAAGGTAAATAACTGAGAGGAACAACCAAGGTTTGAGTTTTCCAAGTGTACAAGACTAAAGTGTTATATAATCATAAAATATCATCTACAGTGGGAATAATATAAGGATATATGTAGGGATTACTATGATGAAAAATTGTTAGCACATGAGGTGAAAGACAAAGAAATATTAAAATACCTAATTTGTGACTAATTCATCAACCTAATAACCAATGCATATTTTCTAGTAACCACTAAAAATTTACCAATCCACCAATGCTAATATAGTTTGATTAGAAATAATTCATGAGACTAATGGTGTATGGTGTTTGAGTACCCACCATGTAACAACTATGAGGTCCCATTATATTTTTTTAGGAAACTCCATCATGATTTTGTCCTCACTGAGATTCCTAACTATTTTGAATATGATGAGTTTTAGGGTCGAGGGAAAGGATTTGCATAGGTTGACCATTTTCACATCATGCATCTAATCAACTTACAAGGACCCCTACCTATAAGCCACTTCAGCCCAAGATCCCCTCTATAGTGAAGGAAGTCATGGAGATTGACACTTTGTATGCACTTAGTATGCTTATTGATACACTCGTTCAACATAAAATTAGGATTTATAAGACCAATGCTAGAGATACTCCACCCAATGTGTGTATCTAATCTCATCATTGTAGATGCTATGGTGCTATATGCATTGGAATTTTGGATGCCAATGGTGTTGTTTTTGAGGGATTAAATGATATAATCTTGAATGATGGGTTTTTGACACATACATTTGGTGTGCACACGTTGGTCACTACACACATGTAAGCATATTTTATATAAATGTCATATTAAATTTAAGATATATTTGTATTTAAAAGATAACAATTAATTTACATAAAAATTTAATAATATATATGTAATATTTTTGTTACATGAGGAGATGGTGCCTACATATTCATGGTCCACAACTTCATTTGTGGATGTTAGCTGATTGATTTTACCTATACAAAGATAGCTTGTGGGCCATCCACTACTACATCTAGCGATGTTACTATGCCACCATTTACATATATCGAGGTAAAATTTTGAGTTAATATTAGACTCTATGTACATGTTTTTATTTATATAGATCTATGCTCTTGACTGAAAACCATACATGTTCAAATTAAAATTTGAATGATAGTGATGTTGATACAAATTATATGTGTGAGACATGTTGAAAGATATAGAGACAAAATTCATAACCTAATAATGATAAACCTTCTATACAATCTCCTTCAATGTCTAATGATGTCTTTCTCATATTTTTTACAAAATATATTCTTCCTCTTATTTATTCTAATCACATTTTTGGAGTTCTTTCAACTTTTCAAGCTTATTTTAATGATTCACATTTTTCTTGATTATCATATCTTCTTCATAGTGTTTCTTGAGTACTCAATATTTTCATTGCTACCTATAATACCAATATTTATCTTCCAAATCCTCAAGTTTGTTCCCTTGTGTGAATCATGTATGATATGCAATAGCTTAAGTCCTATAAAAACTAAGCAAGGTTGTTTGTTTAGTTGATGACCATAGTAGACAATCCTCCATCTTTACAAGTAAATACAAACATAGGCATTTATTTATAATGTCATCTACATAGGCACTCATTTAGGTACATGTTAACTTGTACTTTTAAATTGTAAAAAAAAAGATTTGTTTTAATAAATTTGCTACATACTTGGGAAAATATAAATTATGTGAATGTATTATGTATGCAAGGTTTTTGTATGACATCTGATAGTCCCATAAATATGATTATTAGGTCACCTTATTATGTTTGTTTTGCATTTCACATACCTATTCATTCACCTCGACCTGTCACTACCCTATTGAGTGTTAGGCACAAATTGAGCATGACCATGAGATTATAGTAAGTGCATGGTTAAATTATATTTTAATTATAGTTAAAAATTATTTTTTGAACTTGGTTTCATGTATATATTTAACTTTTATAATAGTATTTGTATTGGAATAGGTTCAACTACATGTGAACTATGAGTTTAGAAAGACCTGTAGTCAGACGTTGGAGGAATCCAAGGCATTTGTAGGATCTCTATATATGAGCATGGCATCCCAAGGAGAGTCTTCTTTGAGGAAGGAAAATAGAGGCAGAATATTTTATGAGTATAAGGTCTTAGATGATGTACTTATTTTTATGCTTACATGGCAATGTATGTGTTTTTATCATTATATGCATATAAGGCATTCACCCAAGATTATATTATATTATTATATGATGAATTTTTTTGTATGCCTATATGATAATGTATTTGTTATTGGTATTATGTACCTATATTACATTCATCTGACATTCTATTATGTTCTTATTTTGTATGCCTTTTATGAATTTTATGTACACACACATATGTTCACATTTTGTAGTGATCATATTTCTATGTACAATTTGTCTCTCATTATTATTGTAAAACTAAATTTTATGGTTATATGTCCACATTTATATATTATCATATTTAATATTTATTCCATGTAATTTATTAATACTAACTTACAATATTTTAATGTGTTTCAATTAAAACTATATGGAAGAAAAGAGTATAATGTTTGAGATAGAGTCATATATTACTGTGAAGTGCCTCTCATGATCGAGCTACATCATTTATTACTATTATAATGTGGACACCCTTGCTACACTATTTTAATATCAATTGGGAATTGATATTCACATCTTGTATTCATTAAATTTATAGATATACCACATTTCTATTATAAGTACAAGTGAAATAAATAATGGAATACTCATCTCTTACATAACTTACTTGGATTACCTTATAAATTTTATTTGTGCATGTTTGATGAAGTGATTATATTATACATCCTACTTTGGGATTTTATCTCTTTTGAGATGCTTTTCATTCTTGTTTAGAGACTATTCTTTGCCCTTTGAAGTAGTGCAAGATTGTAATTATCATGTTTCTTGAGGTCTTGGAATATTTTCATGGTTAAAACTATTTTGTTTTGATTCATAAAATATGTTTTATCCCTCTCCAATACACAAATATTAGCCATTTATTCTCTTCTCATCATATATCTACTCCACTATTCAGGAGCACAAAAACACTTATAACAAATATTGTCAAAGTTGAAGCAATAGCTGGAGAACTATGCCTCTAGTGATTCTTGGGTTTAAAATAACATTTAAAACATGTTAGAGGTGATGGATAATGTCTAGGAATATATTATTATCCTTTTATCATGTCCTTTTGAGAGACCCACCACCCATTCTGGCCTTAAGAATACCCTTCCAAAAATAAGAAAAATATACTTTTGAAGCCTAACTTTAAATGTGCATAAAACATAAATAATAAGTCATTTTTATGAACCATAAGAACCTTAATGTTCATGTTTAATCCCTATAATTTAACCTAGGATCATGTTGATGGAATGTTGGAGACAAATTCATGGTACAAGTTGTAATGATGGGTCCTAAAATACACTTTTTTGCAGTGAAGAGACAAGTTCTTATTCTCCAATTGACATTTATACCTCTAGGACATCTAGGTGTAAGTACCTAACTTTGAGCACATATTTATAGTAAAATTACACATGATCCCATGACCATGACATCTAAATCCACCTTGAAGCATGCTTTCATTACGGTTCATGAGTGTGGAAACACTCATAATAGATGTTGTCAAAGTTGAAGTTGTAGTTGGATAACTCCACCTATGGTGATTCATAGCTCAAAAATAGCATTTAAAACATGTATAAGGTGGTGGATAATATATAGGAATTGGGTTTTGGCCTCTGATTATTCCCCATTGAGATACCCACCACCTAATCTGACCTCAATAATGCCCTTCCCAATACAAGAAAAATGTAGTTTTTAGACTAATTTTAGGCATGTGTAAAACAAAAATGATAAGTTTTTGGCATGAATTGGAAGAAAATAATTTTAATTTTTAATCCTTATAATTTCACCCCAAATCAAATCAATGGAACCTTCTGAATGAATCTGTGGCACAAGTTGTAGTGACGGGTCTTGAAATGTAAGTGACAAGCTCTTGTCCTCCAACTGACATTTATACCTCTAGGACCTCTAAGTACAAGTCCCTCACTTTCATCATGTTTATATAGGCAAATAAAATTTTATCCCATGAACACAATGTTCAAATTCACTTAGAATCATGTTTTCACCATTGTTCAAGGGTATAGAAATACTGACAATAAATGTTGTCAATGTTGAAGCTGTAGTTGGAGAACTCTACCTCTAGTGCTTCATGGATTAGAAATGGTATTTAAAACATTATTGGTGTGGTATATAATGTCCAAGAATAGGTTTTTATCCTTTTATAACACCCATTCAAGATACCCACCGCCCATTTTGGCCTCAAGAATGCCCTTCCCAAAACATGAAAAAATTAGTTTTAAAGCCTAAATTTAGGTTTGCATAAAATGGAAATGGTAAGTTATTGGAAAAAACCATATGAAACCTCATATTCATGTCTAAGTTACTTAATTTTAACCTAAACTATGTCAGTGGAACCTTGGATATGAATCTATTTCATAAGTTGTAGTGACAGGTCCTAAAATGTACCTTATTTAAAGTGAAGAGACAAATTCGTATCTTCCAACTGGCATTTCTAACTCTGGTACCTCTAGGTTAAATAAATTCACTTTAATCATGTATAGATATGAAAATTTCATGTTTTACCATGACCATGATGTCCAATTATACTTGGAAACATGTTTTCACTACTAATCAAGAGCGTGGAAACACTCATAATAGATTTTGTCAAAGTTGAAGCTATAGTTGGAGAACTCCACCACTGGTGCTTCATGGCTCAAAACTATATTTCCAATACATTTAGGGTGGTGGATAACTTTTAGGATCATGTTCTTGGCCTCTGATCATGCTCAATCAAGAGACCCACCACCCATTATACCCTCAAGAATGCCCTTCCCAATATAATAGAAATGCAAATTTTTAGCCTAACTCAATCATGCACAAAATGAAAACTATAAGTCATTGACACTAACCAAAAAAACCCTCACATGCATGTAAAATGCCTATAATTTCACCCTAAATCATGTTTATGTAACCTTTAAGAGTAATCCATGGCACAAGTTGTAGTAACAGTTGCAATGAAGAGATAAGTTGTTATCCTCTAACTGGCATTTCTACCTCCAAGACCTCTAGCTGGAAGTCAATCACTTCGAGCATGTCTAGAAAGGAAAATGACATGTGATCCCATGAACATAATGTATAAATCCACTAAAAATAATGTTTTTAATATTTTTCAAGAGCATGGAAACACTAACAATAAATATTATCAAATTAAAAGTTGTAGTTAGATAACTCCACATCTAGTTCTTTGTGGTTTGAAACTAGCATTACCAACACATCCAGGGTGGAAGATAAAATCCAACACTAGGTTCTTGGAATTTGATCATGCCTATTTGAGAGACCCACTATATACACACAATATTTTTAAACTTGATCAGTTATTGATGCTTTCTCTCTTGTAGGAAGCCATCAAAAATCAATATCTTTGAGTACACACCTTAAAGGGTGCACCAAGAAAGGGTTTGATAGAACTTTAGTATTTTTTAGGATTGTTGGACCCTATACCACCACTTAAAACCAATAAAAACTAATCCTATCCATTTCCCTATGTATTGAAACCCCACTTATACATTTCCCTAAGTAGCTCACAACGCAAAATATCCCCTAAGTAAGTAAAACCCCCTTTTTACCATGTTTCCTACTTGGTCAATTGGGTCGACCTTGTTATGGCATTTACTGCACATTACAAAACTATGTCAACTTAATAAAAAATCATTTGAGACTTGATGACTCTATTTCTCCCCCAATGATTTTGACTAGGCTGACTACATTAACTAAAATCATAAGAGGGTTTAGGGTCAATCCTTGGTTATAATTACCCCCTAAACTTTATTTATATATAGAGGATCAATCAATTGTGCATCATTACTACTAAAAATATGATTATACAATTAATAAAAGGTTTCATTGCTTAAGTTTTTGCCATTAGAGAAGAAACACTTATCTTGTGGAAGTCTTGGATGCATAAGAGAGGTCTTGTAGCCTAGAGTTGATTTATCCTTGTGATCCTTACAAGCCCATAAGATCCTCTTACAAAGCACCATTAGCTAAGGTAGAGATTAAGGCACAATAGGTTCACTTCAACAAAGGTAAGTATATTAATATCCATTCATATTTCAATAAGTAGATGTTGTAGAGTAAATTAATATTGGATTGTATCTCTCCTTGCTTAGATGATTTGTATGTTATAGATAGATTTATCTTTGCATGTTTATTATCTTCCCCATTTATGCCACAAGCTTTGGTGAGCACTAAGTTATATTTCATATTTATTTAGTATATTATCTTGCTTAATATTATTTACAATCATAAGACCTATCTAGGGTTATCACAAGATGGCATTTGACTAGAGGCTTTTGAAACCTCTCTTTTACCATAGTATGATAAGAGATCCCTTATTGTAGGTTTAACAAATACATTATTGGTCATGACCTTGATTTAAATGTATTCTTAAGTGTACTCGTTAGTTGATTACCTTGTCAAAGCTTGAATATTATTGAGTAGGATAAGTTATAGAAATATATAGTTTTACTTACATACATATTGGTGAATCTAACCCTTGGCGAATTTCAATTCTTATCTATAAACAATTGGATCGACCTTGTAAACCCAGTTAAATTTTTTATGCACAGGTTTTTATACTTATTCAACCCAATCAATTTCATTCAGCTCTATGTGTAAGTTTTTTAATAACTTCATCAACCCAATCAACTTAGTTAGGCATATTTTGTAGGTTTCCAACTGAGGTGAGCTTGTCAATTTTGTTTTATTTTCTCTACATGGAATTTATAGTTTTGGAAAACTAGATCGATCATATCAATACAATTTTCCCACATTTTCACATTTAATTAAATTGGTCTGCTTAATTCTTTTATTTTCTACTTTCTCCTTCCAAAATATTAGGTTGATCTAATTGACATAGTTTTATTTAGTTTTATCATTTATTAGTTTTTTATACTTAGTTGACCGACTCGACTTTGCTTAAATATTTTCCATTTTTACCTTTATAAATTTAAAATGCATTCTAGACAACACAGGTTAAAACAATAAATTAATAACTTTAGGAAGACTACTACATCAACCAAGTCAACTCTATATAATTTTCCAAGTTCACTCTAAAAAATTTAGTAATTACTTTCTATGAAATATTAAGTAATTTCATTTTCCTTTTAGTTTTCAAAATTCAAATTTTGGTATCATTGTTTAGCAATTTTTAATTCTATAAAATTATAGATTTATATTCAATTAAGTTAACCAGCTCAACTTAGTTCTGTATCTACTTTCTATCCAGAACATTAAGCTAATTCACTCAACTCTGTTTCTTTTAGATTTCATTTCAATAGGAAAACTAATGTAAACCACCATCAACAATTTTGCTCTTTACCAGATATACCCATAGGTTTTATTATCAATATCAAATTTCTCAACTTAAGGTGTTTCTAACTATTTTTGCTTTTCTACATTTAAAAGATGAAATAAACTAGGATAATGGTTAGAGGTTTGTATGTACCCAGATGAAGTTTGCACACCGTATCCAGATGACTAAAGGAGCTCCTCTTTGGCTGTGGAGGATGACACCTGTTAGATAAGAAGAAAACTAAAACAAGGGAAATGTTAGATAGATAGATGGTGGACTACCAAGCAAAGCTCAGTCTAGAAGTGCAAAGACTTCCTTGAGGGATGACAGTCCACTTTTGATAAAAGAGAATGTTGATAGAAAGAGAAATGGTGAAAGACTGAACAAAAAAAATAAAGACAATGCGTACGTATATTCTGCTATCTGTCTTTCACAGTCGCCGATATCGATAGTTCTACTAACATCGGTTGGTCAGGTTACCGATGTCGATTAGTATGCTAATGTCAGTGGGGGCAATGGACTTTTGGATGGGTCTCAGGTTGTGTCTTTGTTTGACAGAGTGGTCTGTGGTAGTCAGAGAGTCTATGCAGGGTTGCAGGATAATAGACAGGGTCTTAGGAGGGACAAGGGGTAGAGGATAGGTTGTCAAAAAGGGTAAGGATATGGGGAAGGCCTCTTAGCCTCTCCAAGAAGAAAGTCAGGTCTGCTCTGGTTGATAGCTGGGTCTGGTTGATTATGTTATTTAGAAGCAATGAATAGAAAACTGATTGTTGATATAATCTAAATAATTGAAATGAAACAAAAGAAGAATACTTAGCTCTTGCTTGTTGAAGGAGTGTAGAAGACTTGTTGATGATGTGGCTAATGTAGAAGACTTCTTGCAATGTTTTAATCAGGGGTGGAGTGACTGATGCAGAGTTCATGTAGCCTGTGATGCTTGGTGTGCGTCTGAGAGAGAGAGAGAAAGGTCGAATACTAAGGGCCAAAGAATTAGCCTTCGGGTCTGTGATCTAGCATCTTAGGGGGAAGAGAATTCACCTTCAGGTTGATTTAAGTGACCGATGTTGGTGATCCCATCAGCATTGGCCGACTGGTAACCGATGTCGACAGCTAGAAGATGGGAAAAAGGCTATTTTTAGCCTTCTGCTCGTTCTTCCATCTGCCGAGTTTAATTGTCATTGGAAAACTATCGAAGGTGGGTTTAATAGGCATGGGGATTAGTGAGAGAGTTGGAATGATTAGTCATAGGGTAATGAATGAGGGTATCTAAGGGTGAGGAATCCAAGGTTGAGGTGTCAAAGGTGATGTGTCAAGGGAGGTGTTATTAATTTAAAATAAGTTATTATTTTAAATTAATAAGTGTGTGGGTTAGGAATGTGTTAGAAGTGGACCAAGGGGACCAAGGGGGAGTTGACCAAGGAGTAGAAAAAATTTTGGTGTCTACATTTGGCCCTTTTTGTCTTGTTGGTTGTTCTTGATGAACTGCAAGACAAAAACATGAGTAAGTTGCCCCAGATATGGGATGAGGTAGTTTTTGCCCTATTGGTTGTTCTAGTGAATTGCAGGACAAAAATGAATGTAGGTTGCCCTGATTATGGGATGAGGTATTCCCCCTCAATGCGGGAGTCGAGGGAAGGGAACTTGAAATCAGGTGCCGATTTGATAGATAGTGGATGGATATGGTGAAGTTTGAGTGTGAATGCTGCCATAGTTGAGATTGCATGCATACCACTTCATGTGATGGTCAGGTCAAATTGTCACAGTCAAAGGTTGAGGAGTGCTAAAATCAAAATAACCGGTCCCCAGCATTTAGTCGTAGCTGATTGGATTATTTGATCCAAGCTGTGGCTCCAATGGTCATCGTGTTCCAAGTATCCTGGGCCTAGGAAGTGCTCTTGGAAAACACAAAAAATGTCACAAGTAGTGGAGATCAACTTGCTCATGATCCAATACTTGTGAGGGTCGTAGTGTGGTGTGCGGACAATTTTGCCTACCATTTTTGAGGTAGCATATATGCAATCAAAACAACTAAGGCAAAGTTATCTCAAAAATGGTTGTGGTCTGAGGAGATAGTTGTGATCTCCAAGGTTGTTGGTTGAGTCGAGTTGAGATAGTTGGTCCATTAGATGGACGAACGAAGGAATGGCCGAGCTAACCTCAAAAGACCCCATGTCAACTGAGTGCTACCTACATAGCCCCTGTTTGAAGGGCCTCAGGGCAATGTAGTTCCCCCTAAAAGGGAGGAAGAGGGTCGGTTATGGATGTGAGTTGGATGAGGTTAAGTCATGGTTAAAAGGTAATATGGTTTATCCATCAGAAAGATGAACAAATAGATGTGGCCAAGCTAACCCCAGAAGATGTCATGTCATTTGAGTGCTACCTATATAGCCCCTATTTGAAGGGCCTTAGACCAATGTAGTTTAGGCTAGGAGTCAAAGTGGTTGATAGTTGGTTTGGACTAGGTTAAGTCATGGTCAAAGGTAATATAGTTTGTCCATCAGATAGATGAACAAACAGATGTGGCTGAGCTAACCGTAGAAGATGTCATGTAATTTGAGTGCTGCCTACATAGCCCCTATTTGAAGGGCCTCAGACCAATGTAGTTCTCCCTAAAAGGGAAGAAGAGGGTCAGTTATGGATGCGAGTTGGACGAGGTTAAGTCATGGTTAAAAGGTAATATGGTTTGTCCATCAGATAGATGAATAAACAGATGTGGCCGAGCTAACCCCATAAGACGTCATGTCATCTGAGTGCTACCTACATAGCCCCTGTTTGAAGGGCCTTAGACTAATGTAGTTTAGGCTAGGTTGATAGGTTGGTTTGGTCAGGTTATAAATGATGAGGGTATGCTGATGTTACAGCCTTTTCCATATTATTTAATGGTGTATTCTGTAACATTTGTTAAGTGGTCTTTCATCCCTAGCAAGTGTCCATATCGGTGATGGATGTATGCTAAAAATGAAATGAGATTATTTATGCTTCAACAAGTAATGGTTTATGGTTGACATAAATTATGTGGTTGATAGTTTCCATGTGTATTGTTGTCCATAGAAACTAGTGTGAATCGGCTATGATAGTGTGAGTGGTCTTGGAAATGTTTGGGTTGGTTTGGTTTGGTTGAGAAAATGATTTGTTTGAATGTGACAAAGGTATGGATAAGAAGTGAAAGGCACATTTCTCTTTCATTGACAAGGACCATAATGATAGCATAAGTAGGGGTTTTTTAAAAACAAAAGCCCCATTCATGCATTACATCGTCGACCATTGGTTGTGTTAGAGAAGTAATCGAATCACTTTGACATTAAAATGAGCTCAAAATCCCTTGAATAGGTGATGTGATATGTTAGGATAGGGTAACCCATTTTAGTAGGGATAACATTGCCCTTTTTTATAGGAGACCCTGAGAATGACTATAAGTCAAGTCCATGACACTTTTTTTTTGGTAGACTAATCAATGCGGGAAGTCTACGAGGGGATGTTGTTTTGTTTTGTGGTCATTTGTGAAGCTGATCAATGTGGGAAGCTTCTAAGAGAGTGCTATTTGTGGCAAGATTTTTAGGCATAGCCATCCTTCAAAAGAGTGGTCTATAGTTTTGCTTTATATGTTTTTGAGGGCTTTGAATAACTGTCCTTCAAGGGAGTAGTCTATTAGCTACAACAATGATGATGCAGCTATCCTTCAAGGGAGCAGTCTGCATTTATAATTTATGACCTTTTAATATTTTGTTTGACAAGATTTGTAGTCATGGACAAGAGTATAGAAGCTTAAGGGCTCCCTTTTATTGGGACAAAGCATTCATACTTTTTAAAAGGTTTACATAGTGTTTGTGTAGGAGAATAGGGTTAAAAGGAATAGGGATGAGGATGATGGGGATTGCTCAAGTGACGAGCTCAAGTTAAATATCAAGTGAATGAGGACTCGACTAATAGTAGAATGGTCACAAATGCAAGGCATTAAAGGGCTCAGGTTCTAGCCAGCCTTCAAGAGAAGACAAACGATAAGTCCCTGATCCATACTTGTGCATTATGATGTAAGGTCCGAGCCAATTAGGAGCAAACTTGCCTCATTTACTTCTTTCCATATTGGTCACATGTTGGATATGATTAAGAAGTTGGTTGATGTTTGGTCGATGCTTGGTTGGTTGATATCTGGTCAATGCTTGGTTGAGGTTATGATAGTCAATAAAGTCAAATTCCCCCAGTCGCAAAGAGAATGTTTGATACCCATTACGGATAATTAATGAGTTAGACAAATGAGATGAAGAGAAGATGATGAAACTCCTCTTAGATAAGGAGTGTGATGTAAGGATGCATCCTGTGAATCTTTTTTCCTGGTAGGCTTTAGTTTGAGAGGACGAGATCCTAATCTTCGAGTTGGACCTTCATTGCCTATAAGGATTTGATTAAGGCTTGTCGATGTTGTGGAGAGCTTTGAATGAGGTCATACAAAGATGTCATCACAGAGGTTGGGTGAAGTTGTTTCACCTTGGAGTCATGAATTGGTTGCAAAGATGTTGGATGGGATGTGCCCAAAATTGAAATCTTGGGTTGTGATGGTTGAGGAGGCTTGATGAATGGATATGTTTGGGGGAGAGAAACCTTTTCTTTCCCTTTATCTTTCATGGTTTGTGACCTGTTGGCCACATTGATGGTGTTGATCTCAAACAAAGGGGTTGAAGGTGATAGAGGAACCATAGTCTTGCGTTGAGATCCCGATTTAGGTGATGAGGTTTGAGAGGTATATGATGGTGTCGATGGTTTGTTGAAAGGGTGGTCAAGAGGATCCTTAGTGAAAGGGGTGTCTTTTTTGAAGTGTTGATGAATGATAGCTTTAAGAGCACAATAACGCTCAGTGTCATGTCCAAGTGTGCGATGATATGCACAAAATTTAGTGTCATCAAACCAAGATGTTTTTGGTTTGAGAGTTGATGAGTGTGACGGTGAAAAGGTTTGGGAGACATGGGACGGTGTTGGAGATTTGTTGACAGTATCCTCAACAAGAAGGGTGTCTTTTTCCATGAATTGGCAGATGACAACCTTGAGGGCACAAAAATTTTTAGTGTCATGCCCAAGTGTGCGATGATATAGGCAAATTTTGGTGTCATCAAACCATACTGGTTTTGGTCTGAGAGGTTGAAATGGTTTGATAGGTGGAAGAGTGATGTTAGAAGTTTGTAACAATTGGCATAATAGCAAGGTATAAGAACCTGCTAATGGGTCTGCATGTTGTGTTGCAATAAAAGTTGGCAACTTCTATTTAGGAGCTATTGAGGGAGTGTTTCATACCATCCTTTTGTTTGGCGGTGTGGCCAGACGCGTAGATGACACTTTCATGGTAGGAGGCATTAGATGTTTTAAAGGAGGTATGTTTTTGTTAGGTGTTGGTAGTAATGGAGGTGATTTTTTTTTGTTGGGTGTCGGAGTAGGAAGCACTCCTATTAAGGTGGATGGGTGTGGGCCCAAAATAGAGGGTAATGGTGATGGTGGGAGAAAAGTTCTCTGATGTGGTTTAGTAGCCTTCTTTGGTTGGGTGCGAGGACTTCTATTGCGGGGGGTAAAGTTCAAGTCTACCCTCACCGAATCTTCTTTGACTAAAGTAGGTGAGGTGGTGAGTTCCTCTTTTAGCGAAGAAGGGATTGGAGAATGTGACTCCTCAAGAGGATAGAGGGCAGGGATGATTGTGCCTTCTACTTGTGGTTGAGGAGCAGGAAAGGTAAGGTCCTCCATTGATGATAGGAAAGATGAGGGCAAGGCTACCGGTGCTAGTATCGTCAAAGCATCTTCCAATATAAGAGAGGTCAATGGAGAACTAATAGGAGAAGAAGGTTCATCTACCTGTGGAGGAGAAATGGGAGAAGAAGGATCTTTTACCTGTGAAGGACCAATGGGTGGGCTAACCTCTTCAAACTGTGAGAGAGGTTGGTTAGGCATAAGAGGTGAGATCGTGTTGACTGTGCGTATATTACGCTCTTGGGAGTCATCGGCCATGGTCTGCACATTGTTTTGGCTAGGGGGATGGTTAGGAAAAGGTTGTCTAAAGATGTCTATGTTTTGGTTAGGTGGCACATTTGGGTTATCCAAAATAAGATCACCTTTATCTATCATGTCTTGGACAATGTTTTTGAAGGTTTTGCAGTTGTTTATGTCATGGCCTTTGACACGGTGATAATTGCAAAAGTCATTCTCCCTGTACCATGTAGGGATGGCATGTGAGGGATCAAATTGAGGTGGTCGAATTTGAGAGAGATTGAGGACCCCCTGCTTGACCAGTTTATCCAACACAGATGCGTATGATTCTCCTATTAGAGTATATTGATGCTGTATGTATCGTTGTTGGAATTGTTTGGTGATGCTTTGAGATGTGGAAGGTTTGAATTGGTTGGTTGTTGTTGATGATTATGGTCTAAGGACCACAACATTTTCCAATCCTTTAGACTTGATGTTGGAAGAAGAAGGTTGGGAAAAAGGGTCATTTGATTTTGCATTGAGGTTTTTACTATGCAATCTGACCTTATTTTCTTCAATAGCACAGAGTTCAAGCTTCCTAGCCATGGTGAAAGCTTTGTCAAATGTGTGAAATGTTTGGACCCGCAAAGTAGATGAAATGTGTTTGGCACACACTTGTGAAAAGAGCTCAATGAGCTTAGGTTGAGGTAAAGAAAAGGAGATTTGGTTAATTAAGCCTCTCCAACAGGCAACAAAATCAGCTATTGATTCATCATCAAACTGTCTGATAGAGTATAGGTCCGTGATGGAGACCTTTTTGGTGATGTTGATCGAAAAGTAGTCAAGGAAAAGTTGAGCTAGCTGGGTGAATGTAAAAAGAGAGTGACTGGTAATAGAACTATACCAATTGAGGGCAGGGCCAGAAAGCGACATGGGAAACGTGTGTAGCAATAATGCACCATCATATGCTATAAGGTAACAAGCATGCCTAAATGCTCATAGATGTTGCTGTGGGTCTTCCTTACTTTGGAAGCGAGTAAACTTGGGAAGTTCCCACTAACTGGGATATGGTCAGATTAGGACTGAAGGATGAATGGGTTCATTGCAAATTTGTTCATATGAAAGAAAATTGCTTGAACCAGAAAAGGATGTCTCAAGATTAGACATTTTGTCCATCAACATCTTGATTAGATCGATTGATGGATTTGTAGGTGGAGCACCCCTAGATTGTAGGGCACTTGGAAGGTGTTAGGAGGGGCGTATGACGTAGTTGGTTGTGCTTGTATAGGTGTAACATATTAATATCTAGTCATAGGGACAAATGTTGAAGCCAGGGGTGGTTGTGTCATGAAGCTAGGAGGCACAACTTGGCTTGATGTCGCTACAGGTGGTTGAATGGTGGCACTATTAAAAGGATAGGTAGTCACTCCCACATTTATAGGTGTAAGAGTGTGTGGAGTTGAGAAAATCAAGTTATGAAAATGTGACGAACTTGGTTGAATTGAAGAGTCTCGCATTTGGCTCTTAGTGAGATAATGTTGGAGAGCCTTGACGTTATGGTCAAAGAATCTCTCAAAATTTTGATCCCCTTAAGGAACAATAAGAGATTGATCAGGGGTTGACTAGATAGGAGAATATTCAGTGTCTGAAGTACACTCCATTAGGGGACTTGTTATGGAGGGCAAAGGCATAAGTGGTTATTGCCTTGCATGGTCAACAAGAGTTTTGGTTTGACTATGTGTCAAAACCATTCAAGGCAAAAAAGGTCAGGTTCCAAAAACTATGTTTTTTTTTAGTTTCAGAAACTCAGAATGTGTTTTTGACAGTCAGAAGGTCAAGTTTTTGGCTTGCTATTTTGAGAAGAAAATTTTTGACAGTGACCGACGTTGGTGGAAAAATTGATGTCGGTGAAGAAAATTGCCGATGTCAGTCAGATGACCGATGTCGGTGAATAGATGTTGCCGACGTCGGTGGAAAAACTGATGTCGATTGCTATGTTTCCAAAAACTTTAGAAGACTAAAAGTTTTTGGAAGAAAGAAGAAAGTCTGAGTTGTTCTTAGAGCTTAGAATGCAACCTCACCAGCTCAAAAAACCAGATAGATATAGAAAAATAGATGAAGACAAGCAGACCCTAAATGTTAATTCCTAAGAATAAGTTTTAGAGTCTTGCTGGCTTATGCCTTAGAAGGGTGTGTTTGGGAAGTTGGCTTTTAAAATAGGTACTAGAAGAAGTAGTCTAAGGTTGGTTTTGGGTTAGTTTTGGTGCTCAAAAGTCTATATTAGGTTTCGTACATGGCCTGGTGCTAAGGAGCAAGCTCCCCTCACTTCATGAGCCCAGAGATAAGTTGGGTCACTTAGCCATTATATACTTCCCATAGAGTTTATACTCTACCAGAGAATAGAGTGGGTTCTCCCCTTGGTAGTGAAGTCCAAGTGGGATTACTAGGAAGGGTAAGGTATCTGCTAGGTGATGAAATCCTAGTCGGACCTTATCTTAGGTATGTTTAGATGTTTGATTGTGATATTGGTCTAGTTGTGTAACATAAGTGCACTAAGATTTATTCATAATGCATTTTTAATTACTAGATGTGAGAGCTAAGTATGCATTCAGGCAGAAATGAGATGCAATAGATTTTAAGCCCAAATTGAAATGTGTGTTCGGATGCAGACAAGTGGAGAAAATGTTGAAGAGTATGAATTTCACTACTCTAAGATGCAGGAAAGAAAGAAAAAGAAGGATTCTTTTTATCTTGCTAATGGTGTCTTTTCGGAAGAGATAGAAGAAAAGGATGCAAGAGGAGATCTAATGCACCTATATGAAAAGTTTGTTTTTAGAAGAAAAAGTATGAACCTAAGGAAAACTCCCAGGGTCCCATCGGGTGTGCCAAAATGTTTCTAACTATTTTTGCTTTTCTATATTCAGAAGATGAAAGAAACTAAGATAATGGTTAGGGGTTTGTATGTACCCAGATGAAGTTTGCACACCATATGCAGACGACTGAAGGAACTCCTCTTTGGCTGTGGAGGATGACACCTATTAGATAAGAAGAAAACTAAAATAAGGAAAATGTTAGATAGATAGATGGTGGACTACCAAGTAAAGCTCGGTCTAGAAGTGCAAAGACTTCCTTGAGGGATGACAGTCCACTTTTGATAAAAGATAATGTTGCTAGAAAGAGAAATGGTGAAAGACTGAACAAAAAAAATAAAGACAATGCGTACCTGTATTTTGTTGTTAGTCTTTCACAGTCACTGACATTGGTAGTTCTGCCAGCATCGATTGGTCAGGTTGCCAACATTGGTTAGTATGCCGATGTCGATGGGGGCAATGGACTTTTGGATGGGTCTCAGGTTGTGTCTATGGTCGACAGAGTGGTCTGTGGTAGTCAGAGAGTCTATGCAGGGCTACAAGACAATAGACAGGGTCTTAAGAGGGATAAGAGGTAGAGGATAGGTTATCAAAAAGGGTAAGGATATGGGGAAGGCCTCTCAGCCTCTCCAAGAAGAAAGTCAGGTCTGCTCTGGTTGATAGCCAGGTCTGGTTGATAATGTTATTTAAAAGCAATGAATAGAAAACTGATTGCTGATATAATCTAAATAATTGAAATGAAACAGAAGAAGAATACTTAGCTCTTGCTTGCTGAAGGAGTGTAGAAGACTTGTTGCTAATGTGGCTGATGTAGAAGACTTCCTGCAATGTTTCAATCAGGGGTGGAATGACTAATGCAGAGTTCCTGTAGCCTGTGATGCTTGGTGTGCGTCTGAGAGAGAGAGAGAAAGGTCGAATACTAGGAGCCAGAGAATTAGCCTTCAGGTCTGTGATCTAGTGTCCAAGGGGGAAGAGAATTTGCCTTCGAGTTATTTTAAGCGACTGACGTCGGCGATCCCACCAGCGTCAGCCAATTGGTAACCGATGTCGGTGGCTAGAAGATGGGAAAAAGGCTATTTTTAGCCTTCTGCCCATTCCTCCGTCTGCCGAGTTTAATTGTCATTAGAAAATGGTCGAAGGTGGGTTTAATAGGCATGGGGATTAGTGAGAGAGTTGGAATGATTAGTCATAGGGTAATGAATGAGGGTATCCAAGGGTGAGGAATCCAAGGGTGAGGTGTCAAAGGTGATGTGTCAAGGGTGAGGTGTTAAGGGAGGCGTTATTAATTTAAAATAAGTTATTATTTTAAATTAATAAGTGTGTGGGTTAGGAATGTGTTAGAAGTGGACCAAGGGGACCAAGGGGGAGTCGACCAAGGAGTAGACACAATTTTGGTGTCTACATAAGGTCTTAATAAATTTAAATATAATTACTTTCCCAATGTTTATACTGACCTCCAAAATTTCTGATTCTTATCTTCAAAGCATTATAACAACATATGTCAAAATATGTTTAAGTCATCATCAATACATCAATTAGGCTCTTAAGACAATACTTTACACTATTACTTACACTCTTCTTTCAAGGGGATTTAGACCCCATTATGAATATCTTATAGGATTTTTATGTTTATCATAGGTAACATAACTTATTACAAGGGTTTTTGTATTCTTAAGGACTCTTATGAGTACGATTCCTTCATAATGTAACATAAAATTGTTCATGATAGGATATTAGGCCTAATACGAGAATTTCATATCATTGGAACTATATGCCTTATTTTACTCGCTTATTATATAATCAATTTATATTAACACATTTAATAAGTTACAACACTTTCCAAGGGATCAAACTTCAATTTTTTAACAAATAGGCCTAATGGACTACAAGCTTGATTTTGGTCTTATGGGATTTTATTAAGGGTTGAGACTAGAAAAAAAATCCAAATAACTTATTCTGATTCTTTCCAACATATTTGATGTGAAATAAAACATTTTTTTATCTTTCCACTCAGCTTGTTTAGATCAAGCACTATTTGCTTAAAAAGGATAGGAGGCCTAATTGGGCCTAATAGATCTAAAACATAATATATAATACAAAATAAAGATCTGTAATGATTATTTGGATTTAGACCATCATTATACACCATACTATACTTATCTTATTGAATTATGACCTTTACTTGACCTTCAAACTCTTATAGACTAACCTTGTAGTGTTTTGGGCTTATTTCCTCATACAAATCTAACTATGTTTTGATGATAATTTACTTTATATGGATCCAATCAGTACCAAAACACTTTTATTCAATTAATAACTCAAAATACACATGACCGAATTTTTTTAGTTTTTTTTCCTTTTTGGATTTCTCAAAAAATGATTTTTTGTCTTCAAACCCTAACTTAGGGTCTTACACAGGCTGTGAGCATTCAAAATTAAATATTTGGAGTTTTAAGAAGTTTAAAACCATTATACAAGTTGGAAAATTTATTTCCTACCTTTTTACACCTTCAAAAAGTCTTAATTATTATTATGAACATCCAAAACCAAAGCAACATAGTTATTTCCTTAACAAATTCTGATTTTCTTCTTAGTCTTACTCCTGTTTGACCTTGGTATGAACTATATGACTCATAGAATCATGATTCCAAGAATCATTAACAAAAAACACATCCTACATACATTTTTAAAGCTTAATAAATAAACCTTAAACATTTATTACCTTTAAAACGTACTTGAAGCTTATCAATAAAATCATCAATGACTACTACAATCATGTATTAGGTCTAAAACTTGTATTTATATCACCATCATACTTTGTAGAAATATGTTAGGGATAAAATAATAATTTAATACATGGAATAACACTATTTATTATTCTAAATATTAATCATTCATTAATATTTTCCCACATTCATCTTTAAAATTGTAATAAACCCTTGCCTACTTGCAAATAAGGCTGTCAAACTCACGAGTCAACACAAAAATACATAAAGTGAAGCTTGAAACTTGTCAATTAATTTAATTACAAAATGGAATAAATATAATATTATGATTTGGGCTTGAAGGAGTAAAAATTTCATTGATTTTCTTCAATCTATGTACACAATTCTTCTCACCTACTTTCTTATCTACTTCCTTCAATCTTTTCAACCTTATTCAAAATTTAAAACATACTAAAGACTAAATTTACAATGGTATTTGTGCTTGTTTCACCCTCCTACCTATATTCTATATAGATTTATCACTCTACAAAAACATGATATATTTAGTTCTCAAACTCCTAAAGACTCTCAACCTTCCTAATGACTTGTCATACATGTACTTATCAACTCATCCAACATACTTATATGTTAGAATAATTATTGACTAAATATGAGGTCATTTTACATTGAATAAAGGTTAATTATTTCCCCCATAGAACTAGGATCCCTTATAAAAGGACATATCCTTTATAACTTTCCAAATTACTCAAACTTATAGTTACAAATTCAAACTTTTGAATATCTAGTTTTGGAGGGACAATATATGTAAGGCTTATTGGACCATCTAATGCTTTGTAATCCTTAATAATGACTTAAATACACTATAAAAAAATATTTATATATCCAATTTATTACATAATTAAACTTTGAAAATGCTTCCTAAAGACCCAGTAGACACTTTAGACAAAAATATATAAGCTTTTATGATGCTCCTGCATCAAAATAACCTTTAAAGCTTTGATTTTCACTCTTATTTTTCATGTGGTTTGGTTTTACCTAGAAACTATGTATTAGTAGTTTTAAAACTACTTAGATACTATCATGAAGGGATATTTGATACTCTATTTATGATTTTTGTCTATCATTTACATATATTATGGGGTGAGGGGAAAGCCCCAATACTCATAACCATAGTATAAAGCTAAACACGGACTTTAGTTTTTTCCTATCTCATGGTATTTTGAAAATGCCTAAGATCTCTATCTTTATTGAATCTTAAGAATCCAACCATACATTTATTTGTGTGGTGCATTGGTTAGTGGTTAATGCCAAGAAGTTACTTCTAGCTTAACTGAGTTTAGTGGGCTATGAGAATGATACTTCTTCTATAGGTCGTGCTCTAAAATATTCGATTGACACTATCCAATGGACATGAAAGTATCTTTGGGAGCCTAAACTTTCAATTAAAACCTTTAGTACAACTTATTGATCTTATTTTTGAGCAATTAGTTAATTAGTTTTTCAAATTAATTATTTTTGCTTGCTATTTTATATTCTATGCTATATTTTAAACTTGTATCAGCCAATGTTGATACAAGGTTTTTACTATGTGTTGTAAAAATATCAACTAGATTGACCTAGTTACCTATGTTTAGTTATATTTTTTCTATCACTAAAATTACATTGTCTAGATCTAGACCATTTTAAAATTTTACTTCTTATAGAACTAAGTTGACCTATTCGACATAGTCTTCTATAGACTATTCTTTTTGTCTTCCTATAAAACTAAGTTAACCTTTTTAACCTATTATTTTATAGAATATTATTTTTGTTTTCTTATAGAACTAAGTTGACCTCTTTGATCCAATCTTTTCTAGACTATTCTTTTTATCTTCCTAAAGAACCAAGTCGACCTAATCAACCCAATCTTTTATAGACTATTTTGTTTTACTTCCTACAAAACTAAGTCAATATGTTCTACACAATATTTTATAGATTTATTTATTTTTCCTTCCTGTCTAACTATGTTGACTTGTTCAACTCTATACTACATGGCTGATCTAGTTTTTTGGTTGCCTTGTTTAACTATATGGTACTTGGATGACATAGTTCTCTGAATCCTTAAAACTCAAATGGTCGATCATGTACAGTATCTAGTTGACTTCACCTTATTCCCATAATTTTCATCCTTAAACATAAGCTTCATTATTCTTAACTTTATTTTTACCTTGTTTAAACATCATGAAATCACCTATACACATATTTATTGATAACCTTAACCCATTTAGATGGTATACGGGTTGTTCTTTTTTACCTACTTTTAATACCCAAGAAGATAATCACTCTTGGTGTACATTTTACCATCCCTCATATATTTCTTTCAATATGGTTCAAATAACCCAAATTAATGATGCAAATAGTTATGATCCATTCCATGTTTCTCAGGATTACTACCTTATCCAAACTACCCTACTACACCATTGGAGCAATTGATAGAAGTTTAAGAAATAACCCTATAATGAATATTTTAATAAGCAAAATCCATACCCATAATAATGGGAGTGATCCTCCTACCAATAATAATATTCCTCCTAATAGTACACATTTAATTACTAATAATCAAATTGACACTACTCAAATCCTTGCAAAAATAGTCCAATAAATGAATGTTATGCAAACATCAAACACCTCTCAAATTATGAAAATGAAACATCATTTACTAAAAATGACTAATCAACCTCCTCTTATATTACCTCAAAATAATCAAAAATTTATTCCTCCTCCTCTTAGAGAGACAAATGGGAATCTCATTCTGTAACCCTTCATGCATAATAAGATGCTTCACAATATGCAAAATGAACCTTCATCTCCTTTCATTGTCTCCATTGATATTGTAAACATTTATGCAACTATTAAATATGATGGAACTAGAGACCCTACATCTTTTCTTAAGGCATTTGGTAATCTCTATAAGGAATAGATCCAAAAAAATACCTTTGTTACAACTAAACTGTTAGTTAATACATGTATAAGTGATTTTTTAGAATGGTATAATAAACTACCTTAACATTCAATTACTTAATTATAAGACTTGGTTAATTCTCTAGTAAAGGAATTTAAACAAAATAGTCTTTTTAAAAATTATCTATCATTTTATCAATGCTAAGCAATCAACCTCAGAATCAACTCATGTTTTTTTCAAACAATGGAGTTAATTAACTCACAAATATGATCATAATATTAATGATGACAATTTTTTAAAATTATTTATCACTACTTTAATGCTTTCAATTTAGTATAAGGTCTGATCTTTTTCTCCATAGAATTTAACCGAAGTATTTGATCAAGCCAAAAGACATGATTTCTTTATGAAACAATTTGAGCCAAGTCATAGATCCACTAAGAATCTTTCCAAAACTCAAATAATGTAATTATCAGTACTAGTCCTTAAATGAAAGCATGAATACTCCAAGTAGATAATAAATTTTCTTCTCACCCACCATTAACAGTCCCTCAAGTGAAGAAGTTATTATCTCCATCTAAACCCTTCACTTATAATAATGCCATACCTTCATGGTATGATCCTAATAATTTTTTTTGGTTTCATGCCGATGTGGGTCATTCACATGAAACGTGTCATGGGATTGTCAAATTTAATATTTATTTTATGTCAAAATACACATTTGACCATGATGCTATGATCTAATTAGGTCATCATGATTATGTCAAAGCTTCCCAAAAGAAATAGGGTACTAAGACCACATCTTCTAAACCTCAAAAATATTCTTCTACCCCTAACATACAACATTTAAATGATAATATTTATGTAATTGATGTTGATTACAATCAATATTATACCAATTCATAATATGTGAACAAGTAAAAGTCAATTATAGAGGAAAAATTGCTCATAAAGACCTTATCACTAAACCTAAGAAACCTTCCACTGATGAGCAATTAATTAAAGATACTACAACTAGTACACCCACATCTTCTAAATCAAATGAGGAAACACTTACACAACCAAAACCTCAACCTAATTCTTCTATTCTTATGAAAACATTATACCTCATAAACCTCCTGTTGGTTCTTCATCCTCTAAATTGCATTGGATTTTTTAGGAAGAACATAATTCAATGCCTTATAAAATTACCCTCATAATTTTAAATCCATTCATAATGTCAAATGTTACAAACATGATGTTAACCCTAATCCATGGAATGTACAACTAACACATCCTAAATCTCAATATCTCATTCCAACTATTCCCCACATTAATAATGCACCTCTCATTGAATTTTTTAACATGAATATTGATTTACATGTTTCACTCGCTGATTCAAATGATGAATAAATAATGAATTACAAAACACTTGTAATACAACTAGGCTACTTCCTTATATAGCAGAATGACTTCCTCCTTTAATTCCACATGATCATAACATTCCTCTAATAGATGATATTACCAAAACTCCTCCCCCATGCAATGCATATGAAGCTTCTTACATAGAAGATGACTTTACATGTGATGAATATGAGTGTCCAAATTATTTAAATATCCTTTAGTTATGTCTCCTTGAAAGTTTAACAATATAGGTTTTTCAACTACCAATTCTCCCATAGAAATAAAAGCATGCAATATTTCTCACACTTATGATGATAATTATATCATGGCCCAAGCCCAATCACAAGATTTAGATGTATAATATTACCAAAAGGCATTAAAAAAAATACATGTCTTTAACCGTAATGTACATGCCATTTATATATCATTTGATATTGAATCATAACTTGAAGGTTATGTATCTCCCATCAATCCTCCATTATTAGATACCCCATGGGTAATTGAAGAACTATTGACTCAATAATATTATGAAATTTATACACAATCCATTTCCCCCTCTTATGATCACATCAATACCATTGAATTTACACAACTCAATACAAATGAAAATTTACCTATTGAAGAAATTAAAATAGACAATAACAACCCAGTTGACTCTACTCAACCAAATATTTCCAATATATAATCCATACACATTATTAAACTAGAAATTATCTAATATGCTAAATCCACTAAATTTAGATAAATATATTTTTAATATGATCGTAATGGTAATAAAATAATTGATTTGGAAGTAGATGTCAAATATTATGGAACATTACCTACGCTTACTAGTGATGAAGCTATAGTTGAGCTATTCCATGCTAGAAAACATCAACTTCCATGCCAACATCATAAAATTAGTAACTTTAAGTAAAAAGTTCCTTTTTTTAATAATTTCATTGCTATTTTTGGCCTTAAAACACATCCTATTTCTTCCTTTCCTCCTATGCCATGCCATTTTCAAGATGGAAATGCTATGCTCATTGAGGAAACCGCATAAGATAGAATATAATACACCAACATGTCCTAGACCTATTATTGTTTTCAAATAGCTCACTTCTGAGGAGAATGATAAGTTTAGTTTATTCTTTGACAAATATCATAAATAATTTTATTGGTCATATGAAGATATGATAGGGATTGATCCTAGCATTATTTTTCATAACATCAACACTTATTTAAATGCTAAACCTGTTAGATAAAAGCAATGAAAGTTACCACCTAAAATTTCTACCTTATGTCAAAGAAATCATTAAAATTTTGGATGATAAATTCATTAAACCCATGGATTAATTGAAATGGGTATCAAAAATAATTCCCATCCATAAAAAAATCATAACGGTTATTTAAACTTAGCATGTCCAAAATACAACTTTCCCTTACATTCAATAGATGCTATTATTGATTCTACCACTGGGTATGAAATTTAACACTTATGGATGGTTTTTTAGGTTATAAAAAAATTCACATAGCTATTTAAATCCAACATAAAACAACATTTACTACAAAGTGGGGCACCTATTACTATGTTAAAATGCTTTTTGATCTCAAAAATGCTAGAGCCACCTATCAATGTGCAATGACCCATATTTTTCATGGCCCTATTCAAAAGATTATTTAAACTTATGTGGAGGATATAATTTATAAATATAAAAGTCATAAAACTCACCCCAGTGATTTACCTATAATTTTTAATCGAGTCATTAAATATAACGTCAGACTTAATCCATATAAATGTTTATTCATAGTTACATCTAGTAAAATTTTAGGCTTTTTAGTTTCCCTTTGAGGCATTGATGTTGATACCACTAAAATAAAAGAAATAATTAACATGCCTATTCCTTGTTTCATTGCTAACATATGAACATACCTTGGGAAACTTGGGACAATTCATCATTTTGTCCCAGAAATGGCTTACGATATTTACTCCATCAATTCTCTTATTAAAAAAAGCTAATGATCTAGAATAGATGGATTCATGCCAAAAATCCTTTGATAGTATGAAAGAATATTTTCTTCATCCTCCTACTCTTCATCCACCTTAAAATTATTACCCATTAATCTTATATACATACTCTACCCCCATATCAGTTGGGGTAATGCTTGACCAATAAGATGATATTGGTAGAGAATATGTTATTTATTATATCAGTCAAGGTTTAATCAATTATGAAAAATGTTATACCAAATTAGAGCATGAATGTCTTGCCATATATTTCATAGTTAAAAATATCTATCATTATATACTCTATCAAAAAACTTATGTCATTGTTCATTTTGATCTACTTTGTCATTTATTCTCCAAAGCTTTGCTACCTAGAGATAGAATCAGAAAATGGATGGTCCTACTGATGGAATTTAAACTTCAAATTATTACACAAAAATATGTCAAAGGGTAGGGAATCACATTTCAAATTGTAGTGTCTTCCTTATGAATTACAAATCACCTTCAAGATACACTTCTAGATGAATAAATCCTTTATATCGAAGGTCTTAATCGATAAATTTATGTTAAATATTATTTTCACATTTTCACTATTGATCTAAAATCAAATAATCTAGAAAGGATTACACTCCTTCTACCACTAAATCTAAAGTAGTTATTGAATAATTACCATAAATTACAATCAATTTACATGAATATACTTGGACATTTTGCTTCGATGGTGAAAAATGCCTCCAAGGAGATGGGGAAAGATGGATTCTAACTAACCCATAGGGTAAAATTATACCTTTAGCATTTAGATTAAATTTTGATGTCACCAATAACATGGATGAATATAAATCTCTAATACTAGGCATACAAGCTGAAATTGATTTAGACATCTCATATTTGCATGATTTAGGTAATTTAAAACTTATATGCCATCAAGTTCATGGAGATTATCAATGAAAAAGTGAAAAACTAATTACATATCATCAAATTATTACTATAATTTAAAAATAATTTACCTCTTTTACCATCAAACCAACTCCAAGTGATCAAAATGCTATAGCATATTCTCTTACTTCATCAACATCTTTGTTTCACCCTCACCAAGTAATTCATGATTCTCAATTTCTTATTCAAATAAGGAAAGCACCCTCATCTTTATAAAACAAAAATGATTCTCTAATTTTTCACATTAAAGATGTCACTATTCGATAAATCCCATGGTATAAAAATATAATTCAATTTATTAAACATCAAACCTTCCCTCCAGACATGGATTCTCATGAAAGACTTGAATACATAAACAAGCATTAAAATATGTAATTTTATATAACACACTTTACTATCATAATATATAAGGAACCTTACTATGCTATATAATGCAATAATAAGTTCCTACTCTCCTAGAACAAGCACATGGGGACATCTGCAGTGGTCATTATAGTGGTCATGCTACAACCCACAAATATTTGCATATGGGTTACTTTTAACTTAAAATATAAAAAAAAATTATTAATTTTGCTAAAAAGTGTAATCCTTGTCAAGTATATGATGATCTAATTCATTCTTCTTTGGTTGAACTCCAAATAGTGGAGTCTCCTTGGCCATTATCTATGTGGGGATTAGATCTCATTGGAAAATTACTATAATCACAAGATAGGCATGTACTTAATATCACTGCTACTGAATATTTTACCAAATGGGTAGAATCCATGCCTCTTGTTAATGTCACTAGTATTACCATTTCCAAATTTATTTTCAATCAAATCATCTATAGTTTTGGAATTCCTCATACCATCATTTCTGACAATGGTGGTAACTTAAAAAAAAACATGAAGCAATTATGTGCAAAATTCTAAATTTCCCACAAATTCTCAACACCTTACCATCCCTAATGTAATGGCCAAGCAGAAGTCACTAATAAAATTTTAAACAAAATATTATTAAAAACTATTATAGAAACTTGTATTGATTGGCACCTCCATCTCTATCCCATACTTTGGGCTTATTGTACTAGCATACACACTGCTACTGGGGAAACACCATTTTCACTAGTATATGGGTATGAATAAATCTTACCATTAGAATTTAAAATCCCATATTTATGTATATCCCTTCATGGTATAGTTCTTGTTGAATAATTAAGTGAAGCCCATCTTCATGCTTTAGTTTTTCTTAATGAGCACTATATGGTTGATTTACAACATAATCACCAACACAAGGCTCACATTGATAAATAACATAATAAAAAGGACAAAGTCAAAACTTTCAATGTTGGTGATTTAGACCTCAAATTAGATTATACATATGAAAAAGAAGGAAAATATGCTAAAAAATGGTGGGGTCCTTAATAAAAGATATCTTTGGTCATAGTACCTATAGATTACAAACAAATGAAGGACATGTCTTAAAAAAACCTACTAATTTTCAATTTTTAAATAAATATTTTGATTAAAAATTCAACTTATTTTCATACTTCCATATACTATAAATGCTAACACTTTTTATAGGTCCCTTCCAAGGATCTTCAATTTGTAGCAAGTACATATTATTTAATAGCCTTAGCTACTATCATTATTCTTTGAGTTTATCTTTATTAATTTCATTTAATTCATGAGTTGAATTTTAAGATCATGGATAGGACTCAATCATCCTCATGCATATATTTATTTTTCATAGTTTAGTCTTAACATTTTCTCTTTTATCATTAATTTATCATTTTACGAGTTTATTTTCATTCTTTATTTTGTGAGTTGTAGTATAAGACCTTAGATAGGTCTAGTCATTCCTCATAATAACATTTTTACCCACTTTGGTTTATATTTTATGAGTTTAAATGTAAGATCTTGGATAAAACTAGGCATTCCTCATAAAATCTCTATTTTTTAAAACTATCTTTAAACTGTAGTGTTTTTCTTAAGGTAACAGTCAGGGATTGTGATCTCATACTATCAAAATTAGTTTTGTATCTTTTAAAGTAACACCTTTAGAACAAACTATTGATAAATGTTTCACTACACATCCATTATTTCTTATGATATAGAGTCATACTTACCTGTCATTATATCCTTTTCACATTATCACATGTTTTACAATTTAAGGTAACTCAATCATTTCATGTTTATTCTCTTTGATTCCCTTATTTTCATTCCACTTTTGGCACAACAAGGTCAGTTTCAAGACAATATTCTTATTTAACATGAAAGTAAAATACTTATAGATACAATACTCTCTATGTTTTTCCTTAGCCATCAGGTCTAAGTTTTCTAGTGATAGTCATTTTTAACACCCATGTTAGTTTTCCAAATCTGTATGGAGGTGAAATGAAAAAAACTATAAAAAAGTAAATATCTAAATCATTTAAAACAAAAGGAAATGATAAAAAGGCAATTAAAAATCCAATAATAAAAATCACATAAAAATACATGATTATAAAGCACACCTTTTATTCTAGTCAAAGCTCAAACTCCTTAGTTTCCTCATGATAGAGCTGAGGTCCATTAGAGTAGGCTAGTAGATTAGAATAGAAGATTTAAAATTATATACAGTGATACCTATTTTATCACACAAGTATCCAATATTCATATCTTTTTAAGGGGTCCTAAGGAATGGGAAACATGTTATGGGAAGGTAGGCCCATTTTAATTTTCTTGCATATAGCCTTGATGGGATGATATCTATACTTCATTAGTTAACCCAAATTTGTGTGGTTAAGGTAAGTTATCTAGAGTCCTTAATATATAAAGTCTTCTTATTTTTCCAACTTAATTTGTGTGTCTTGATTCTGATAAAGATTTTTATACGTTGGTGCTACCTCTATTTCCCCCACTACCCACTTTATTTACCCCATTGAGCGGCAAGTTTGTTTCTACATATATTTTCCAAACTTCTTAATTCCCTCTTATTCACATCTTATAAAACCATGCTATGAATAGTTTTATTTTGGTTTTGTTTATCTTAAGAATAAAACTATACTTTTGAGTGACTATGCATTACCTCCTTACACCATTTCTTTATCCTTTTTGAATTTCCTTGATTACCTTTAAAAAGTTTTAAAATTATGTATCACTCTTTTTTTGGATCATCTTGTTCCATTTATATATTTTACTTTTTCCATTATTGAATGAGTTTGGATTGTTACTTCTCACTCATCAATGTTGTTTTACTTTATGCTCTTTTTTCATC
Source organism: Torreya grandis (assembly GCA_037957365.1). Taxonomy (NCBI): domain Eukaryota; kingdom Viridiplantae; phylum Streptophyta; class Pinopsida; order Cupressales; family Taxaceae; genus Torreya; species Torreya grandis. The sequence continues at coordinate 1,659,939 of JARHVA010000015.1, read as the reverse complement.
TTTGTTTAAGTTTGGTTTTTTACTTCTTTTACATTTATGTTAGATATATCATCTTACTACTGCATGTCCTTAGTTTGATCTAGTTTGTTACTTTTCTTAAGTTACATTTTGTTTGAATTTTTCAGTCATTTAGTAACCTTGGCTTTTTTGATTACCCAATTTAATCTTAATTTTCCTTGGTCCTTTTGGTTATAACTTAGAACTTATCACCTTAGCTTACTAATTGAAAAAGTGATTTATTTTAGTTTTGCAAAGTTCAATTACTTTGATTTCCATGCATTTTTTTTTCTCTTTAATTTTGTATCCTTAAGGTTTGTCCAAAGTCATTAATTAACCCTCCATGATCAAAATTAAAAATATAATAAACAACCATTCAATGATAAAAGTAAGTCAAGGTATGTTTATGATACTTCATTTTTTTCATTATTATCATTTCAATTTATATTTTTATTATAATATATTAGCTCAACATTGTGGGTAGTTATATTATTTTCCTGAAGCACCATCTCATGTTAAAACTATGTGACATGTGATGAGATTCAATTAGAGAATATATATACACATAATATTTTTAAACTTTATTAATTGTTGATGTTTTATCTATTATAGTAACCTATCGAATCTCAAACTCTTTGAGTGCACGACTTAAAGGGTGCATCAAAAAAAGGGTTGGTAAATCTTTAGTGTTTCATAGGATTATTGGCCCCTATACCACCAATTGAAACCAATATGAGCTACTTGCATCCATTTTATTAGACATTGAAACCCTACTTATACAATTCCCTAAGCATCTCACTGCCTAAAATAGACCCTAACTAAGTAAAAATACCTTTTTACCATGTCTCCTACTAGGTCAACTAGGTTGGCCCCATTTCGGGATTTACCACATGGTACATAACTATGTTAGCTTAATTTAACATAGTTTGAGACCTAATAGCTTTATTTTTTGCATAATAAGGTTGACCGGGCCAACTATATTGACTAAAATCTTGGGAGGGTTTAGGGTCAATATTTGGCTATAAATACCCCCTCAACTTCATTTTTAAATAGAGGATCAATATATTGCACATCATTACTGCTCATAAATATGCTTATATGATCAATAAGAAGTTTTATTACTTAGGTTTTTTACCTTGGAGAAGTAACACTTGTCTTGTGAAAGTCTTGAATGAATATGAGAGGTCTTGTATCCTATATCTAATTTATACTTATGATCCTTAAAAGCCATAACAACCTATTGTAAAGCACTATTGGCCAAGGGAAATATTGAGGCATGACGGGTTACCTTCAACAAAGGTAAGTATATTCCTAGCCCTTCATATTTTGATAAGTTGATGTTGTAGAATTAATATATTAGATTGCATCTCTCATTGCTTAGATCATTTATATGTTATAGATAAATTTATCTTTTCATGTTTATTATCTTCCCCATTTAGACACAAGCTTTGGTGAGCATTAGATTATCTTGCATATGCATTTACTAGATTAGCTTGCATAGTTATTTAGTAGATTAGATTGTTTAATATTATTTACAATAATATTACTTAGCTAGGTTTATCATAATATGGCATTTGATTAGATGTTTTGGAAACATCTCCTTTTCCATAGTATGATAAGAGATCCCTTAGTGTAGGTTTAGTGGATCCATTATTGGTCATGACACTAATTTAAATATATTTCCAAGCATACTTGTTAGTTTATTACATTCAATGAACTTATATATTATTGATCAGGATAAGTTATATAGCTATATAGTTTCGCTTACATACACCCACCACTTATTTTGGCCTCAAGAACACCCTTCCCAATACAAGAAAAATGTAAATTTTTATCTTAACTTTAGGCGTGCATAAAATATAAACCATAAGTCATTAGTATAAACCAAAAGAACCCTTACGTACATGTTAAACCCATATAATTACAACCCAAAGCAAATTGATAGAATATTGGATATGAATCTATGACATAAGTTGTAGTGACAGGTCTTAAAATGCAACTTTTTTGTAGTGAAGAGACAAGTTCTTATCCTTAAACTGACATTTCTACCTCTAATACCTCTAGTTGTAAGTCTGTCACTTTAAATACATTTGGATAAGAAAATGACATATGATCCCATGACCTAGACCTCCAAACCTATCCAAAAACATGTTTTTATTACTATTTAGAAGCATGGAAATATTGACAATAAATGTTGTCAAAGTTGAAGTGGTAGTTGGAGAACTCCACCTCTGGTGCTTCATGGTTAGAAACTAGTACTTCCAACATGTCCAAGGTATAAAATAACATCCAAAATTAGGTTTTTAGATTCATATCACCCCTGATTGAGAGACCCACCACCCATTCCAAACTCAAGAACACCATTTATTTAATAATAGAATACTTATATTAAGTTTCTCTTAGCTTTAAGAATATGAAATTATTTACTAATAGTTTCAACTGTGTGAAGGTGGAAGCTTATTCAACACCACTAAACTACAAATTTTTTGTTAGTAAGTAATTTAAAATTAAATTTATATGTACTACCTTTAAAATCAATAAAATTTGGTAAAATTATATACATCTACATTTGACAAGTCAACATACCTTGGAATTTCAATCCAACAAGCCACTAAGATCTAATTTAATATTGATAGTAGAAATAATAGATTCATGGTATGACTCACAAAATTTTCATATATTATTGTTTAATGGCCTCCTATGATATTTTACCATTGAATATTTGTTGCAAGAACCAAATTTGAATAGTGTAGTATCTTCCTATGTGTTTCAAAGTCTTCAAACAACCATACATGTAGTTTTTTTATAAGATATAGTTTAAGACAAATTATAGTGACAACCATAGACCCAATGGGATATTAAATGTTTTCTCCATCTATGTCTAGGGAAGTAATTTTTTCTTTTCCTATACACACCAACATAAATAGTAATTTGTTCCCTCTTTAGTTCCCTCTTCATTGCCATCACCATCAATAACTACAAAAACATGCCTTATATCAAGATAGATAACGAGAATAAATAACTTAATTTGTTCCCTTTTAATGAAACTTTAAAGATAGATAATGTAAATAAATATTACATAATTATTAATATAATACTTGGTTGCACTAGATCAGATACATGGTCAAAGTCATGTGATGATATCATACTTTTAATTTGTAATAATAGTGGAACTTGATATGTGTTAATTAGGATTATAGGTCTATAATTTCATTTATCCAACCAATATTTTGATTCAAACTCATTAAAAATAGAGTCCATATATGTAGAATAAAAACATGACAAGTGTCTTGTATGAATATTCTAAGAACTTACATTTGAGCTATGAAATAAGTGGAGCTCACTTGATCCCATTACAGTCATATAATCCTCATGCTTTGCTAAGTGTTCTTCCTCCATCAATTAGAAATATCTATGAACAATATAAATATATTAGGCACCATATCCCATTTTCTCATTACACCATTCATAAATGGTTGTTGTATTAATTAAAACAACACCATATTTAAACTTTAACTCCTCTCTTGCAATGTCTCTTTTTACACATGCTCCAACATTGCCATGCTATCCTTTTCCATGGCCATCCTCAGTGGAAATCCAAATATTTTCTACACCAATGGTAATGTGCATCCTAATAAATTAGTAAAACATCCATGCATTCTTTAATTATGATGTGCAATTATCTGACGAAATGTAATGTTGATTGAAATTAATGTTCCTCTTAGTCAACTACCCATAGAAAATTTCAAAACAACCTTGCATATACTCTATACAATGTGATAGGTCATCATTGACATAGAAATGGTACTTAATATTTTTTGATATTTATTTGTACAATCAAGTGCATGCATGAATATCATATACATGAATATGGCAACTTGTAATGAGTTGTAATATTATGACTAGACTTCCATTTGTAGTTTGAATGTGTAATTTTTTAGAAAAAATGAGTACTAAAAAAAAGGACCAAGTGGGAATGTGTCTTTGCTTATTTTGAAATGTTTATCCAACCATTTAGCCTTATGTGTGTGCCTTTCATACTCATAAATAATTTCTTCCTTGAATTTGACCCTAAATTCTCAAATAGGTATCAGTTTTATAACAAGCTCACACCTTTTAGATTATTTTCCATATTTTACTTGATAAGTCATAAATTTATATTTAATCAAACCAATTAATTTTTATTAAATTTCACTTGTAATCTCCTCATGGATATAATTTTTTAATTTTGGAAATCCACCACAAATTTTAGAATTTCCATCCAAACATGTTTTATTATAAACAAACCATCCATTTGGTGTTACAAAAAAATTGGTTGGAATAAATTCCTTGGCTGATTTTGGTTGAAGTTCTATGCCTCATTCTTAAAAAATATTTTTAGTACCACTAGATCACCAGATCAATGAATAAAAGAGTTGTATCTAGGATCACCAGATCAATGAATGCACATGATAGAATGATTTCATGAGTCAATAAAGTGCACATCATAATGAAGCTGCTCATAAATGAAATCATTCATAGAAGAATATTGCAAAGGAATGAGAAAAAATAATGAAATACTCTATATCATCTTGAATGAATGAATACAAAGGGAGAAAGGTGCATATATAGGTTGGAGAGAGAAAGATACCAGACATTCTAGTGAATGTGGGACCAATCTTCCCAAGTAATCCAAATGACCTCTAGAGCCTTAAGCAAGATAATACAATTGTGTAGGAAAAACCTAGTGGAAAAAAGGCCTACATCAACACCCCTCCATAAGCATAGCTTAGCTGGGTGATGATATAAAAAATGGGTCTTGACAATGAGTCCTGATGAGGTACCCAAGTATATAACAATGATTCCAGTATCCTAAAAAATATGAAGGATGTGTGCCTCTATAAAGAAGAGAGAGAAGGTAATCATAGAATGTCACATGGTGAATGTTATAGTTGGTCCCTCTATAATAAATTATATTTATTAATTTTAGAAGAAATAAACCATGAGCTGTCAAAATATTGAATTTCTACTCAAGTGGAATGCATGTAGGAATCAAGATGTATATCTCTGGATAATGCTCAAATTTTTCCCTATTAATTAATGCTAAAACGTGCCAAAGTTTGATAAGGTATCACATGAATAAATGTAGAAGATGGAAATGAATAAGCATATAATTAATGGGAGAGAATACCCAAATAAGAAGATAGACATAAAACATTCACTAAAAGAACATCCATCGAAAAAGGAGAGTAAAGCTCAATAATTATCAAAACTAAATATGAAATTGTAGATGAAGCACTCAACTCTATAATATGAATATCCATAGGAACATGTGAGTCACAAATACTCTCAATGTGTATACTCTCCCTGAAATTAGTAAAGTCATCCAAAATTTAAGTTTGTAAAGGCTCTAAAAAAGCAACAATCTATACAAGAATGAATGAAGAATATGCAATGAGACAACTAAGGTCTGGAAAAATCTCATCTTGTAGTGGGGATCGATAGAAGGAACAATACTATCTACCATGGATGTATCCTCACATAAAATAAAATCGGGAGGTGAGAGAAAAATAGTCTAAGAAGAGACAATAGGAAGTGGAGGAGGTGTGACATAAATCTCAGTAAGATCTCCAAAAAGAGACTATAGGATACTCCAAATGGTACATGGCCACTCTATATATTTCACATGATAATGAAGATCCATGGAAACATTTATTAATGGATTGGAAAAAACCTTGTCACATGTATTAACCCACTTATCAAACTGAATAGGATTAGTGGGTGCAATAATCTATCCATATAGGAATGAAATATGTTTCTTGTGTGTAAGTGTTCCATGTAAGCATACCATGAAGCATAGTTTTCCTTCCAAAGAAATATCACTAGTGTAGACTCAAACTTCCTCCATAGGTATCTCTCAAGTAGAGTTGACATGACCACAACTGAGAGTAAAAGTGCACACTCTAGAAATAGACTTTGGACAACACCAAAAATGAGTCCAATCAAATAAGAGCAATCAGTGTACAAGTGATAATGTATGATCAAATGGACTTCAATATCTACTGATAATGCATCCAAGAATATAAGAGCAATCAGTGCAAGTAATCACTAAATGGGCACACGTGATATTTATGAAAACTAAATGTGCACATGAGAGAGAATGCAGGTAGCCCCCATCCCCCAAATTTTGGTACTTTATAAAGTAGTGTGTTTTATAAGAAAAATTGGTCTAATGTGTGGGAAATAAAAAAAGAAACACTTTTTCAAAAGATGGTACTCAATTTTGAGTTACTATTTTAAAGATATTAACAATATAATTTCCCATAAATAAACTTATTGACTAAAAAATTGCACTTGAAACTTAAAAAAAGTACCCTTGGGTGAGGTAAAATATGCCTTTCAACCACTCTTTAGAACTGGCACAAAGTCTAAAATAAAGTGGTTTGGTATTTTGAGGGGGATTTGGCCTCTTGCCAATTTAGGCCTCAACTTTATCTTCGTAAGTCAGAGATACAAGTTTAAAAAGACTCAAAATTTCTCTTTTTTAAATATTTTCAAATGATGTGATTTTCAAAAGACTAGAATGATGTTATATAAAATAAATAAAGTCATTAATATTAAAAAATATAGGAAGAGTAGAATACCCATGTGAAATTAGGGTTAGGTATGGGCCCACCAAGGAAGAAAGGTGTCAATCTCCAAAAGCCAATGCTTAGCAAATATCCAAGCCCCTCAGATCTCTTCTTTATTTTTGCCTTTCTATAGTTGGTGTAGATCTCTTAGCAGCAAATCTAAGATCAAGATCTGAAATGCTAGGGCTACAAAAGCCAATGCCACTCCTTTTGTACCATATATTCCTTTAGCTTTGCAGTCCATAAGAAGGTAGAAAAATCATAAATTTATAGTAGCATATCAATATATGATTCCAAGGACAATGTATAAGGAGTGTTTCTTATGTATATCTAAAGTAATAATACTAGTCCAAATGAGAAACAATGCAAATTTTTGGTAGTAGATCTGATCTTGCCAAGGGAGAGAATGATGTTAAGAACAAAGTGTGATGCTAAAGACTACAAAATGTGATACCAAAGGCTAGAGAGTGTGACACCAAAGGCTGGAGTAGATATATTTAAAAAAAAAGAAACTCTAATGCCTCATCTCTTCTTTGCCAGCACCAAAGTCTATTAGAAGATACAAAAAAGGAAGAGAATGATACTAATTTTAGAAAATGATGCCAAAATATTCTATTCCAATGCTTTTTATTATATCTTAAGTCTGAAATGCCTTTGCAACAAAGAATATGATTCCAAGATAGATATACAACCACAACATAGGCAAATCATAAATAATAACTTGATGCCAAGCTTAGAGAACAAAACAAAGATGCCTAGGTGAAAAGTCCAATGCTTAGGCAAGCAAGCCAAGTTTAAAAAATAGATCTGAAGACAAGGAACACCTTTCTCATTTTGGTAGATCTAAATATTTATATGAATAATTCCTATGATAATACAATATCAAATCTTAGGATTTCACAAAAAACAATAGAAAATAACCAACCAACCACACAATCATGAACATGGATTAGCCCTCTAATACCATAAAAAAGTTTTATTTAGGATTATTGGATCAACAAATGCACATGATGGAATGATCTCATGAGTCGAGTAAGAACACATCATAATTAAGTTTCTAGTAAATGAAATCATGCATAGAAGAATATTGCAAAGGAATGAGAGCAAATAATGAAATACTCTATATAATCTTGAATGAATGAATACAAAGGGAGAGAAATGCATCTATAGGTTGGAGAGAGAAATATACCACACATTCTAGTGAATATGGGACCAATCTTTTCAAGTAACCCAAATTACCTCTAGATCCCTAAGTAAGCTAATACAGCTGTGTAGGCAAAACCCAATGGGAAAAAGTCTTACACCAACAAATTTGACCATAAATTCTCAAACAAGTATCTATTTTGTAATAAGCTCACACATTTTAGATTATTTTCCATCTTTTACTTGATAAGTCATAGATTTGTATTTAATCAAACAAACTAATTCTTATCTAATTTCACTTGTACTATCCTCATAGATACAAATTTTTAATTTTGGAAATCCACCATAAATGCTATAATTTCCATCCAAACATGTTTTGTTATAAAAGAACAGTCCATTTGGTATTTCAAAAAATATGGTTGGAATAAATTCCATGGCTGATTTTGGCAAAATGTTTATGCCTCATTCCTAAAAAATGTTTTCAGTATGAAAATTACAATGTCTATGGTGAAAAACATCATAGTGCATTGAAAATTCAACATGTTGTCTACAATAAGTGGTGCACATGTGATTTATGTTTACATAAAATGGTTGGCCATATCAAAATATATTTGACTAATAAAAATTTGTGAATTTTTTATAAAAAATTTAAGAGTATAATTATGTTTGGGCATATCCAATAAATGTTTTAGATGTGGATCATAGTTATGAGAATCAAATATTATTTTCACGACATCTCTTGTATTGGGTAAAACTTTTGTATTGCCTTTCCAAAATTGTGCAAGTAAATCATTGAGAGCATGCCCAAAGCTTAATATTATTGGTATCATTAAGTATTTAGCATATTCTAATTGATTTCATTAATGTTTTCCTATTTATGTCTAGTGTTCAACTAGTTTTTGAAATCAATCATTTTTTACCTATTTGACCACTTAATGCACAAGTTGTAATTATTCATCGAGAAACATTACAATATTTGATGCATGATTTTGGGCCTACAATATGGTATGAATCATGTATATTTTAAATAATATCATTCTTTTTATCATCCATGTTAGATGTTATTAGTCCTAGGGTGTACATTGTAGGTCTGATCTTAATCAATTTCATAAACAAAACAAAAACTTGACATTATTGATTATCAAAATATAATTTATCAAAGTAATTAACCCAAAATTTTTCAATTAGTATTTTTGAATGGCAGTAAGACATTTTATTATGCATTGGTTTCAAAATGTTTTCATCAAATTTAATTAAGTATTTTCCTTTTATACTCACAATCTTTGGAGGTGTTGTTAATGATGGAATTTGTTGAAAGGGTGTTCAAATTATTACCAGTTTGTCTATCCCTAATAATTAATTCTCATTGATAACATCTTATAGGAATCATAGAATCAATAACAATAAGACCTATTTGAAGAGGTTCATATAAATAACATCTTGAAATAATACCTAGAGTGGGAGATTCAATCAATCTAAATTCAAAAGCTAGAAACTTACCCTTATGTTCACTACTAGTTTATTCATTGTTAGTTTCATTATTTAGTTGTGGTATGACATTTTATTCATTATTAATTTCATCATTATGTGTTTCCATGAAATTTTATTCATTGATAGGGGCAAATCATCATGCATAGATTCATCATCAACAAAATCAAAAAAATTATACTTTGAATGTGAAATTACAACATAATTTGGACTTCTAGGTATATATTCATCATTTTTACTCAATTCATTATTTTAAATTTCATATTTCATAATTATCTATGACATTTGCCTCATTAGGGATAGTGTTCATACCTTATCTCAAGTAAAATTCTTGCTTTTGTACCTTTTATTTAACTCTTATAATTACTCTAGTGTTTTTTAATTTAAATTCTTCCTTTTATTTGAATGTGCTCCATCACCCATGACTAGGCAAAGAATAATTTGAATCCTTTTGATGGTGGGGACCTAGAGAATAATTTGATTCCTTTTGATGGTGGGGTACCTAAATAATATTTTGATTCCTGTTGTCTTCACCATGGAAAACATATAATGTTTGTGGGGTCATAATTCTTAAAAATAAATGTTGGACAAAGAATTTTTGTCTATTGAGACACTAATGTGCACACAGTATAACACACACACACACACACACACACACACACACACACACACACACACATATGTGTATACATATGTGTGTGTGTGTGTGTGTGTGTGTGTGTGTGTGTGTGTGTGTGTATATACATACATACATACATACATATATATATGTATATATATATATATATGTATATATATATATATATGTATATATATATGTATATATATATGTATATATATATATGTATATATATATATATATATGTATATACACACACACACACACACACACACACACACACACACACACACACATGTACATATATGTGTGTGTGTGTGTGTGTGTGTGTGTGTGTGTGTGTGTGTGTGTGTGTGTGTGTATATTATGTCTATGTGATCATATATTAAATTGGTGAACCTTTTTATTTGTTTTATTATGATATGGTGTCATTTAACCCCCAAATCACCTTTATATAGTCAAAATTAGGTTCATAGGGTTTAATTTCATACAAATTAAAATAATCATTATAAAAATGGAATAATTGGGTAAATATGTTGTGAAACAAGAGCTATTTTATCCCCTTGAATCACATCATAGACTTATAGTTAGGTTCAAGGGGTTCAAATTGGTCCCAATCACCTTCATGTTTGCATTTGTCATCAAATTAGGGTTGATTAATCTATTTTTTGCATCTTATACCGTCAATTATTGATCCATAAATTAGGTTCACATGGCTCATTTTACCCAAATCACATCCCTAATTACATCAATTGACTAAATAAATCAATTAATAATATAATCAAACCTAATTTAACCCCAAATCACATCTTGATATTATAGTTAGGTTGAAGGGGCTCAAATTGGCCTCGATTTCCTTCATGATTAAATTTGTGGAATATTTAATTTATTTTGTTATGACATTGGGGTCGATTGACCCCCCAAATTACATCTTGTATAGACAAAATCAGGTTAATAGGGTTTAATTTCATCTGGAACTTATATCACTAATTCCAATAATTGACTACTTAGCTTAATATCTTTGGAAATATGGGCTAATTTAGGTGAAAATCACATCATAGACTCACAATTAGGTTATATGGGTTCATGTTCACCCCAATTACCTTCATGTTTCCATATGTGATAAAATGGAGTATGAGTATCACATTTGGGTTTAGAGTTTAAGGTTGTAAAAATCAACTAATAAATTCTAAGTATTTCTTCTAAGATATATCTATCATACATTTAAAATGAAAACCAAGATGTTATCTCTCAACCAATCTCTTATATCATAACAAATATAACATTTTCTTCTAAAAAAATAATTATTAGAGAATGTGTTGCCCGAATATCATCCTCATGACCACTTGTGAAGTGAGATAGTCAGACCAATTAATCCCTTGGAAATACTCATGTAGGTTTCCATTAATTCATGCTTATTATCTCTTTCTTACATACAAAACATTTACAGTGACAATGTTTCATTGTGTCTGAATTTAAGATGATGAAACATGCTTGTATAATCCATCACTCATTTTCAATCCATAAAATTTTTAAAAATCAAGTGTACTTCCAATCTAGCCATTTAAATTTGGACACAATAATGCTTTATCCCATCACTCTTTTTTAATTTCAAACTCATTATAGACACTCAAATTAGACAAGTCACTACCCAAAATATTAAACAAGGTTATTTTCAGAACAATTGCTCATTACACTTACATAAACTTAGTTACAAATTTTATGCAATCATGAAATGAAGAATGAATAATCATCATTTCTCTTTTTTTCCCTTACGGATTTATAATATGATTTCCTATTTATCTGACATCACACAAAAATACACTATTTAAATTATATTCATTTTTGTCCTTATTGGATAAGATCCCTTGAAATTGATATGCCAAAAGGAGAATAAATAATATAACCAATGTTCATTTAATTTTCTTGTAGTTTAACTAAAGGGGAAAAAATAGGTCTCAATTTCCTCTTTTATTGAAGGAAACAACTATTTAGCTCATTATATTCAATGACATTAAGGTCAATTTCACTCTAAATCACATCATATACAATTGAAAATAGGTTGTTGTGGCTCAAATTTTTAAAAATCATGTCCCTAATTACACTATTTGACTAATTGGCTCAATATATGAGGAAATAAAAGACAATTTAGACTCAAATCATCTTTTATATTAATAATTAGTTTCAAGGGCCTCATATTCACCTTAATTTCCTCCATAATTGAACCAGTCAACTATTTCATTCATTAAATGATGACGTTCTAGTGTATTGAGCCCAAAACCACATCTTATACATGTAAAACTTCCATGTGATTTAACCAAATGATTATTTACTTCATTATATAATAAAATTGGAGTTGATCAAGCCCCAAATCACATTTTATAGTCATGCACTTAGTTTTAAAGGGCTCAAATTGGCTCGAATTGCCTTCAAATTCAACCATTGGACTATTTGGCTTATTTAGTTATGATAATGGGGTTTATAAGCCAAAAATAAATCACTTATAGTCAAAATTAAGTTCACAAGGTTGAATTTTACTCAAGTTTAATCACTTATTGCACCAGTTCACTTAATCTAAGATAATTTAGCCTTAAATCACATCTTATACATGTAGTTATGTTCAAAGGGTTTAAATTGATCATAATATCCTCCACCATTAAAAAATTGACTCATTAATTCATTTTGTAATGAAATTAGGCTTGGTTGAACCTTAAATCATGTTCTTTATAGTCAAAATTATGATTGTGGGTGCAAAATCACCAAAATTGCATTACTTTATCCATGATGTCCTTTTTATGGTAGTGTATATCATGACACACTCCACTTAAAAAAATGATAAATGCAAACTAAATAAGTTTAAACTTAAATTAAATAAGTATAAATAACTATATATCAAGATAAATAGATAAGTATAATCATGTAAAAGTAGTCAAAAGTTATTTTTTTGATGCTATGGAAGCATAACACATGTGTGTTATGTTCAATTTGAATTTAAAAAACCAAGCCTTTTGGCTCAAAAATGGGTTGGATTCCTAAGAAAAAGGCTTATACTTGTCAGCACACAATAGAATTTAAGATTTTTGAAAGAAAACAACAAATTAAACTTTCACTACGAAATACAATGTGAATTTTAACAAGAAAATTTGTAAAATTATTACCATGACAATATGCACGCTCTCCTCTTTCCACATATATGATTTTATAATTTTTTGACTATTTAAGTGTTAGGATAAAATAAAACATAGATTTATCCCCAAATCACATACAAGAGAAACTATGAAATGAATCAATCAAACATACAAAAATAATCATAAACATGCACAAAATAGGAGAAGTAAATCCTACAATAAACCTTGTTACACCTCTCTACCTCTTTCTACCTCCTCTCTATGTGCAATATGTTTCATCTTTCATCTCAACCATGTAACAATACATTTTAGGGTGAAAAATACCTAAACATAACCTCTGCCGTCAGATCTAGAAACCTTTAATCAATGGCTCAGATTGACTACGAAATTACAATTTTACAAGGTAATAATAATAATTTTTTTTTAACACCCCGCACCATCACAAATACAAAGAATGGGATCTAAAACCTAACTAAAATAATATCAGATTTTTAACCTCTGATCTTAGAAGACAATCAAGCTCCACACCTAACATTAAGGTTTCAATCTATATTGATTTCTAACTATAGCTTTTTTAGGCCATTACATGCCACAAATATAAATGCCTATATATGATTGCATATTTTTTTTTGTTACTCCAAATGCAAAAAAATTATAGGTTACAAACTAGGCCTAACTCTACATACATTCCAAAAAAAACTAGTTTTCATTTTTTTTGAGGTAGTTAGGGGGAGCGCACGACTGGATATCCATTTTTTTATCAATTTTTAGGATCTATTTGCTTATAAAATTAATAAAAAAAATTTTAAAAAATTTATAAAAAAATAGAGGTAACAAACTAGATGATCTTATCTAAGCTTTCACCAAATTGTTTAAAAAAATATTAAACGATGCTAAAAAATGAGGTGTTGCATCACTGACTATTTACTCTATTTTTATAAAAAAATAAAAGTTTATATTAAAATTTTATATGTTTGACCTAGCTATACTTAACCATTTAAAAATATATATTTTAGAAACTAGACTCAAAATTCTACAAATCATGTTCTTACACCATCCTCAAATTTTGAGTGTACCCATCTCAAATTATCTACAGAAGTTTAGATTTCTCAATTTTCAAGAAAAACATGTCCATGTGTAGGACCCATTTTATCCTCCAAGACCCCCTCGCCCCACACACACACACACACGTGTGTGTGTGTGTGTGTGTGTGTGTGTGTGTGTGTGTGTGTGTGCGTGTGTGCGCGTGCGTGCGTGTGCGTGTGCGTGTGCGTGTGCGTGTGCGCGTGCGCGCGCGCGTGTGTGTGTCTAATTGGGTAACTTATCATGCCATTAACACAATAAGTAGATGGGTGAACACTAAGGAGAGGTTTGATTTCAAAAATTAATCGTTACTAGGAGAAGGTTGGTATTGACTAGATTAAGTTAGTATCAATGGGTGATACTGACATAATCAACATGTGTAGAGGTGGACTAAATTAAAGACCTAGAAATGTCTATGTAGGATATTAAGTAGGTCTGAAATAAATAGTGAGGTCCATGTAGGTGTGTAATAATGGAATGGAAGGGTCAAACTCATAAGATAACATGTAGGTGTGAGATAATGATGGATTAAGACTATGTTTGTGCACTCAAATCATGCATGAAAATGTGTGTTAAGCTTGTCAATATCAAGTAATTAATAATAAATTTTAGTATCTACAATAAATTTTGAATTTTTTGGTAGGATTTATTACCTTTTTAGTGGAAATAAAGGTTTTCTACCATATATTATTCATTACGAGGATCATATATGTGTAGATATATTCATCATAGAGATTACACAACACAGAGATGGCCTCATTAAGAGTTATTAATACAGCTCCTTATTTCATGGTTCAAATTAAAAATCCATTCTTCAACTTCAATTTCATAAAAACAAATGAACTAACTATTATACCCACTATTATATTCAACAATCATGAGTTTTTAGGTGAAATATCTCAACAAATGAACTTTTGTATTTTATATTTTATCTCCTGCTCTTACATGTTCTTATTTCAAATGTAATTTTCTTGCAGTCCTATTACCCTACTATGGTTACTATTGGACAATACAAATATTTTAATATTTAGATCACCCATAACCTAAGTATTATTCTAATGTTAGTTTTTTCTTCCAATAGGTTGTATGCATATAAGTTTTTTTCCTTAAATTCAGTATCATAAACATGTTTTATCTCCTTTTTATCTTGCATGTTCTTTTTTGAAATGTAATTTTCTTGCAGTCCTATTAACCTATTATGCATACTATTGAACGTTAATAATATATTCATATTCATATTAACTGCAACCTAAATATTATTCTAATGTTAGTTTTTTCTTGCAATATATTATTTGTATACAATTTTTTACCTTAAATTATCATAAATATATAAAAAACCATAAATAATGCCTAAGTAACTACTTATAGACACCTAAAAATGCCCCTAGGCATTTATTGGTCATTGAATTATATGATTCTAAAGTACTTGTGTATATTTTTCAATTATCGGTCCAAATTATACATTATTAGCAAGTTTTGTGGTCTGTAGTGGCATTTCCCCCTTTTATATGTACTCTCATTTTCTATCCTCAAGTTTTGTGGGTCTTGTGTGTTTTCTATTTGAAGTGCACTATCATGCTCCAAACAATTTTTGGAGTGTAATATCATGCTCTTAGGGGATTTTATGTTCTCATTTGGCTAGGGTGCAACAGTTAATTTTGTCCCACCCTTTTTGCTTTGTGGTCATTTTTTTTCATGTTGTGTGCCAATATAGTTCTAAATTATATTCAAGTTATTTAAAAATACATAATTAACCTAGTGCATTTAGGCATCCATAAATTAAATGAAAAACATATAGCATTTGAAGAGAATTTTTTATTGTTAAGAGGAATATAATGAGCATCTAAAATAATTTAGAGAGAACATATAATCGTTATACCATGTTAAAAAAACATTCCATTGCAATAGTTTTCCTAGTTTAATATGGTAAAGTGGTTTTACATCAACAATTCCATACACCTAACTATAAACAATGTGGAATTCAAATAAGATATATTTACCCAAATAAATGGTCAAAATATACCTAATTTAATTAAAGGAATATTCAAGAATAATTTAAATGTGCAAAGCTAGGGTTCTAAGAATAATATTAAATTTTAGAAAATTTATAAATATTTGGAGGTTGAATTTAGTGGGAAATAGGTCCAAGGACCAATGCAAACAAAACCCAAAAATTATTCAAAAAATTAAAAAATTTAAATTTTTGACTAGGAGTAGATTATTATACTCCTACTTAGATTGTATAATCATGGTCAATTGTAAAATCTTTCCAAAAAATTGAAACTTTGATATTCTACTCTTTGGATTCAAAAATATTGCTCAGTTTCTTTGAATTTTACACAAGTAACTGGTAAATATCTCCTTTCAAATCCTAATCAGTTAAAAAACCTTTAAAAATGGTGTGTTCATTGAAGGCCTTATCTCAATCACACCACCTCCCTTGAAAAAATTGTAAACCAACACTTAATGTAGTTCAACAATGACCCTAATCCTTATATAAATTTTCACTACATAAATAATTGGAAATGATGTAATATGAAGACTCCAAATAAAATTTTGTTTTCATATCAAATACTAGACTTCTACTTATCACTCTCAACATTCTCTTGGAACTCTTACTTTATTTCAATTTCTCCTTCATTTTCCTATATGCACTAATGTACCTATATTTATATAGATTTATTAAATTAAAATAGGACCTTATTGGTACACATTACAACACATAAATGGAAAAAAATCCAACAAAAATAAGTAGATCATCTGAGAATTTGGAGGGAAGGCTAAAATGGACTTGTTGACCAAATTTGACCATGCAAGGTCAAATTAGGACCCCTATAGGTAAAAAATTGAACTTTAGATGTTTTTATGGGAATAGTATAATGTCATGAAGTATGTCATAGCTCATTTAGTGTGATTTTATGTGTATTTAGCCTTGATCATAATCTTTTTAGTCCTAAGAGTCATTTTGGGTGTAAAAAATGAGCGCTAAATGAGTTGTATGGACTCCTTGGGAAAAGTGAAGGTTTAAAAATGTGATTTCATACCCAATATATCATAAGACGTCTTAAGTAACTGTTTCTAACTAAAAATTGGTAGGTTATTGAGAAGAAAGAGTAGTTTTCTTGGAAAAAGGGGAGTTTTCTTGAGGTGTACAGACTTGTATAGCCTCCTATGGCTGATGACACTTAAAGAGTGTCCCTTGGTCTTTCACACACTTTTAATAGTGATTATTTTGATTAGATGCTCCAAGAAACTGGGAAAACCACTTCTTTCTTCTTCCATTAGGGTTGGCAAGCAAGAATCACCCTCAAGTTTTCAAATGGTACAACCAACAAGGGAGGTTTAAGTATAATTGATCTTGGGGGTGTATTATACACTTAGTCATATTATATTTTATGCTTGGTTGTCAAAAAATGGTAGCCTGTGCTTTATGACCTATTCTTAAAAAGTTTGCCTATCTAATTTGCTTGCCAATCTATGCAACCTATAGGTTTTGATCTTGTCTAGATGATTTTATACGATATATATATTATAATTGAATAAAAAGGACATAAATATTCATCTCATGTGCTCGATGCTTGGTTTAGTGTTTTAAGGTGTTTGGATAAGCCAAGTATCTCAAGTTGCAAGTGAAGTCACCATTTAGTGTTTTAGATAGATTTCCACTATCTATAAAATTTCCATGCTTGCATAATGACTTTAAAGGGTGCTAATAGGTTAATTTTAATGTTTTAAATTTTATTTTTACCCCCTAAACTTTCAAAATCATTCTCCAAAGTAATATTCCATAGAGTTGAAGTCACGAGTGAGATACAGTCAGTTGGATCCATGACTATCATGCACAATAAAATGAGTGAGCTAAGTTAAGGAATTTAAAACATCCATGGGGTTATGAATATGGTATTTAAATTTTTAACATAATCTCATAGTATGAAAAATTGAGTAAAGCCTTTCACTTGTTATAAGAGTGACTGTGACAACTAACAAAGTCATTCACATAGTCTTCTGCCATTGATATGCACCTATAAATACTTGTAGAAGCATCCAAACATTGAAATGGAGTGTGAGAGATTATATAAATATTTGAAAACATCTTAATTTTTCATTTGAATACATTTATGGGAGATAAATTGACTATTTTAGGTAGATTCCTTGATACATGGATCATATCATGCTCACTATCTATATGTAGCTTACAATGCATCAATAGGTATTCAGGATGATGTCATGTTGGAATGGAAGCCTTGAAAATTGATCCAAATCCTTTGAAATTCTAAGATTACTTTTGGAAACCTTGAGAAGGCCTAGGTTTTATCACAAACATGTATATCTTGCTCACTACCTACGATTATACATCTACTACCTATACATGAAAATACCCACCTATATGTGGCACTAGTAGAGGAATGAGAACTCTTAATGGATGAGATTATATAGGTTGGAAACATTATTGAAGTACTATCATGATGAAGAGACCCTATCATAAATGATTGGTATGTTAAGTGGGTAAGTTAGGAGTGAGGAACCCTTTAAAGGTCAGTTGATTGAGTTCAAGAATATTTTCCCTAAAGGGTGAAAATAGAGGTCTGGGTCATTTTTCAAAAGCTTTATAATAAGGTTACAAATAGTTTTGATGAATTATAATGACTTTGACTCAAATCCATTATATAGGAAAATAAATATGAAAAATATGGAAGGTAAATGATTAATGGAAGGTGTTTCTACCTCAAATTTGCTTTTCAGACTAAAAAGAAAGAAACTAAAAGAAAGTAATGGACAAGGCTTGGAAGTACCTGGACTAAAGATTGCGCACCGTAAATCCAGACGTTTGTGAGCACTCCTCTTTGGCTGTGGAGGAATGACACCTGCAAGAAAAAAAGGAAACTAGGACAAGAAAAATGTTAGACAGATAGGCAGTGGGTTGCCAAGCAAAAGGCTTGTTCCCAGAAGTGTAAAAACTTCCTTAAGGGAGGTCAACCCACTGTTTGATGAAATAAGTGACTGATAAAAGATAGAATGCCAGAATATAGAAGTGACAAAGAAAGTAGAAAGAAAAGAAGAAAACAAAATGATTACCTGAAAGAGCTGTTGGGCTGAAGACAGTCGCCGAGGTCAGAAATGTCGCCGGCGTCGGTTATCTGATCTGCCGACGTCGGCTATCCTGCCGACATCGGTTGGGGAAGTGACCAGCGTCGGTCGGGGTTATGGCCTGTAGTCGGGTCTGGGTTGCTTTCTGGACTGTGGACGGGTCTGAGACTGAACGGGGACAAGTTTGGATGGATTGGGGAGTGGTCTGGTTCGGGTTGGGTGCCTGGTGTAAGGTCTTTTTGGCAGAGGGGTGAGGAAGTTGGAAGAGACACAGAGGACAGGGAAGAGGAGGATTCACAGAGGATGGGGCCTAAGAAGGCTTTGCAGCCTCTCAGGGGGGAAGGACAGAGGGAGCAGAAGACAATAGAAGATAGATCACTGAATACTAAAATGAAATAAAAAACCAGACTAGCTTACCTTTAGCTTGCTGAATGAAGAGAGAAGAAGATGTTGCTGGAGCCACGGAAGAGTTGCTGCAAGGAGAAGATACTGATCCAGGGCCTTTTCACCTGTTGCTGCTATTACACGAGGTCAAGACAGAGGAGAGATCAGAGCCAAAGCGTCAAGAGAATCTGTTTTCGAGCTCAAGAGTCCAGGGGGCTACAACGGATGCAGAAGAGGATAATGAAGGCTGCCGACGCCGGTAGTTTCGCCGACGTCGGCCGAAGGGTCGCCGACATCGGTGGTCGCAGGATGGGCACAGAGGCTAAAAATAGCCTCTGCCCATTCTTGCACGCCGCCGGGCGAGGGGTCATGGGCAGAACGGTCACAAGGATGCCAAAATGGACGAGGGGGGATATAATGGTGAGATTTGGCCTAATAAATGCTAGGGGGAAGGTGGAGGGATTCAAGGGAGGATCCAAGGTGGCAAGGGTAGGGTGGAAAGGGGGCCTTATTTAATTAAAAATAGATGTTAATTTCTAATTAATAAGACTTAGGTGGGTTAGGGACCAAGGAGGACTAGGAGGGAGAAAGGGCCAAGGGGGAGAACCAAGGTGCAGACACGTTTGCGGTGTCTACATTTGCCCCTTTTTGTCTTGTTGGTTGTTCTAGATGAACTGCAAGACAAAAATAGGAGTTGGTTGCCCTAGAAAAAAGGATGAGGTGTTCCCCCCCTCAAAGCGATAGTCGAGAGAAGGGAATCGAAGATCGAGTGTCGATTTGACAGAGAAATGGATAGAAGAGAGTGAGTGAAAATGCTGCCATAGTCGAGATTGTGCGTAGTCCACTTCACGAGAGGGTCAGGTCAAATTGTCGCATGGTCAAGGGTCAAGGAGTGCCAAAATTGAAGTAACCAGGCCCCAGCATTTAGTCATCTGCTGATCGGGTCACTCAATCTAAGCTGAAGCTCCAAATGGTCATCGTGTCCCAGGTATCCAGGGCTCAGGAAGTGCTCGCAGAAACACGAAAAAGCCACAAGTAGTAGGGATCAACTAGCTCGCGATCCTATACTTGTGAAGGGTCAAAAAAAGTCTGCGGACAATTCTGCTAACCAGCTGTGGAATATCATACACGCAAAAACAACTAAGGCAACATTGGCTTGGAAGTGGTCGAGGTCGAAGGAGATAGGCATGATCGCCAATGGTCATTGGTCAAGAGGATGGATAGACGAAAGGATGCGGCCGAGCTAACCCCAGAAGACCCCATGTCAACTGAGTGCTGCCTACATAGCCCTGGTGACAGGGCCTCAGGCCGATGTAGTTCTCCCTAAAAGGGAGGGAGGGTCGGAGGGATTGATTGGTCTTGGTCGAAGTCGATGATTGGTCTTGGTCAAAGTTGACGAAGTTGGGTGTGATAAGAGTCAAAGAAGAGAAGGTTTGTCCATCATAGAGACGAACAAACGGGGGTGGTCGAGCTAACCTCAGAAGATGTGGTGTCTGAGTGCTGCCTACATAGCCCTGGTCGTAGGGCCTCAGACCAATGTAGTTCGGACTGCGAGGGTCAAAATGGTCGATGATTGGATGTGGTCAAGCGTCGAAATGATGAGGATAAAAAGATGAGGATAAAAGGATGCTACAGATGGTGTCTTCTGTAGAAGTGGTCGAGAGTCTTTCATCCCTAGCAAGTTTCCATAGTCGTGATGGATGTATGCTAGAAATGAATAGAAGGTTTATTTATGCTTCAGCAAGTATTGGTTTATGCTTAACATAAATTGGGTCTGGTCGGTAGTTTCCATGTGTATTGGTGTCCATAGAAACTATGCGAAAAGGACAAGGATGATGCCTGATGTCATGTTGAAAATGTCGAGGCTGGTTTGAAAAATGTTGAAGTTGGCTGGGTTTAAGGATGAGTCGACAATTGACGTGGCCAAAGCGTGACCAAAGTGTAGAGAAAAGGTGAAAGGCAAATTGATCTTTCATTGACAAGGACCAGAAAGGAAGCATAGATAGGGGTTATTAGAACAAAAGCCCCGTTCATGCATTGCGTCATTGACCAGTGTTGAGTTAGAACGGTAATCGAATCACTTTGACATTAAAGTGAGCTCGAAGTCCCTTGAGCCGGTGATAGGAGGAGGGTAGGGTAACCCAGTTTAAGAGCAGGAGTAACCTTACCCCTTTTATAGGAGACCCTGAGACAACTACAAGCCAAGTCCATGACTCGTTTTTTTTTTTTTTTCTTTTTTTTTTTTTTTTTGCGCAGACTGATCGATGCGGGAAGCCTGCATAGAGATGTCACTTGATGTAATGGTCATGTTGCAAAGTTGAT
The DNA here is from genome assembly GCA_037957365.1 of Torreya grandis. Taxonomy (NCBI): domain Eukaryota; kingdom Viridiplantae; phylum Streptophyta; class Pinopsida; order Cupressales; family Taxaceae; genus Torreya; species Torreya grandis. The sequence goes on along the minus strand of JARHVA010000015.1, from coordinate 1,638,076 downwards.
CGATGCGGGAAGCTTCTAAGAAAAGTGCTGTTTATTGCCAGAGTAGTCATAGCCATCCTTCGAGGGAGTGGTCTATATTTTTGCTTAATAATGTTTGAAAAGTTGGCCTAGCTGTCCTTCAAGGGATCAGTCTAGTAATACAGCAATGATAGTATAGCTGTCCTTCGAGGGATCAGTCTGTCTTTTTGATTTGTTTTGACTTAGTGACCATGGATATGTTTTGACATCTTGATTTGGATTTATTGATAGGAATGAGAGTCACGGACAAGACTGTAGAAGCTCAAGGATGCCCCTTTTTATTAGGACAAAGCATCACTGCATCCTAAAAGGGTTGTAGAGGACTTGTTAAAGGGAAATAGGGTTGAAAGGAATGAGGATTAAGAGGATGAGGATTTCTCAAGGGACGAGCTCAAGTTACGTGTCAAGTAGACGAGTACTCGACTAGCAGAAGAATGGTCGAAGACGCAAGACACAAAAAGGGGTTTAAGGTCTAATAAGACCCTGGGTCATGCTAGTGCGTGAAGGTCTGAGTCAATTAGGAGCAGACTTGCCCCATTTGGCTCTTTCCAGATTGGTCAGGTGTTGATTGATGGATGTGAAGTTGGTTGACATTGTCGTTGGTTGGTTGAGAAAGGTTGAATGTTTTAGATAAAAAGGATTGGTTGAATGATATTTGATTGTTGATTGGTCGAGAGTTGGTTGAAGTGTGGTAAAATGTTTGGTCAAAGTTTGTTGAAGGTTTGGTCAAAGGTTTGGTCGATGTCATGGTCGAGGGTTGGTTGAGACTTGGTCGAGATTTGGTTGAATGTTTGATCGAGAGGTCAGGGTGATTGATATTTGGTTGAAGTTTGGTTGAGACTGGTCGAATAATTGGTTGGGGGTTGGGTCGGTGGATACTTGGTCGGGTTTTAAGATAAAATAAGTGATTGATATGTAGTAGAGATTGGGTTGAACAGTTGGTCGAGGTTTGAAAAAAGGATGAATTCCCCCAGTGGGTAGGGAAAATGTTTGAAAGGTTGGTTAAGGTCGGTTGAGGTTTAGTGGTCAGATGGACGGTGTTAATGTCGAATAAGGGGGTCAAAGGCGGCAAAGGGACCACAGTCTGGCATGGAGATCCTGATTTAGGTGATGAGGTTGGAGAGGCATGAGTCGAGGTTTATGTTTTGTCGAAAAGGTGGTCAAGAGGACCCTTGATGAGAAGGGAATCCTTTCTCCGGTGCTGACGAATGACAGCTTTAAGAGCGCAACAACGCTCAGTGCCATGTCTCGGAGTGTGATGATAATGGCAGAATATGGAGTTGTCGAACCAAGATGGTCTTAATCCGAGAGTTGATGAGTGGGGTGGTGTTGAAGGTTTGTTGATGACGTGGTCGAGAAGAAGGGTGTCATTCCCAAGACATTGGCGAATGGCGACCTTGAGGGCATGACAATGCTCCGTGTCGTGCCCAGGCGTGCGATGATATGCACAAATGCGAGTGTCATCGAACCATGGTGGTTTAGGTCTGAGAGATTGATATTGTCTAAGAGATGGGAGATCAATACGAGACGACTGCAATAAGTGCCGTAAGAGCAAGACATATGAACCTGCTAATGGGTCTGGATGTTTAATTGCAGTGAGAGTTGATGACGTTGATTTGGGAGGTGAAAAAGGCATAGGTCGAGAGTTCGGATGAGATGTATGTCTGATGGGATGAGGAAGTAATGGAGGCGATGTGCCTCTATGAAGGATGGGAGTGGGAAGCACTCCTATTAAAGTGGATGGATGCGGGCCCAAGATTGAAGGTAATGACGAAGGTGGGGGAGGAGTTCTCCGGTGTGGTCTAGTAGCTTTCGTGTGTTTGGGTCGAGGGCCCCCGTTGTGCGAGGCGAGGTTAGATGTGGGTTTGGGTTTAGATGTGGACAAAGGTGAGTGAGATGTAACAATCTCAGGCAAAGGGCAAGAGGAAACCGCGACTGGGTCTTCCTCGATTGAAACGGGTGGACAGACTGGTTCTTCTCTTGGTGGAGAAGAAATAAGAGAGTCTGGCTCCTCAAGTGGGCAGAGGGCATGGATGATCGTGCCTTCTACTTGTATTTGAGGAGTAGGTAAGGTATGGTCTTCGGATGAAGGTGGGCTTAATGGTGTTGATGTGGTTAAAGCGTCCCCCGATACAAGAGAGGTAGATGGAGGACTAGTAGGAGAAGGAGGTTCCTCATCCTTTAATGGAAGAGGTTGGTCAAGGACAAGAGGCAAGATAGTGCTAATCGTGTGAATGTCATGGTCTTGAGGGTCATTGGTCGAAGTCTGGATGTTGTTTTGAGTAGGCGGATGATTCGGAAATGGTTGTTTAAAGATGTCGATATGTTGATTAGGTGGGGCGTTCGGGTTATCTAAAATAAGATCCCCCTTGTCGATCATGTCTTGGACGATGTTTTTGAAAGTTTGGCAGTTGTCGATGTCATGGCCTTGGACGCGATGAAAGGGACAGAAGTCGGCCTCCCTATACCATGTAGGGATGGCCTTTGAAGGGTCAAATTGAGGTGGTCGGATTGGAGGGAGATTGAGGACCCCCTGCTTGAGAAGTTTTTCCAAAACGGAAGCGTATGGTTCTCCAAGTGGAGTGTAAGAACGCTGAATGTATCATTGTTGGAATTGTTTGGTGATGCTGGAAGATGTCAAAGGTTGAGAGTAATTCGTTGTTGTTGAGGATGGTGATCTGACGACCACAGTGTTGGCCACTCTTGTGGACTTGGAGTTGGCAGAAGAAGAAGGTCTGGAAGAAGAATGGTTAGTAGATTTTGCGTTGGTATTACGCAATTTGACCTTATCTTCTTCAAGGGCACGGAGTTCAAGCTTTCGAGCCATGATGAAAGCTTCGTCAAAAGTGCAAAATGTCTGAATCTGCAAGGTAGAAGAGATGTGTCTGGCACATGCTCGAGAGAAGAGCTCGATGAGCTCGGGTTGAGGTAAAGAGAAGGAGAGCTGGTTAATCAAGCCTCTCCAACGAGCGACAAAATCGACTACAAATTCATCGTCAAATTGCCTGATGGAATAAAGGTCTGTGATTGAGACTTGTTTGGTGATGTTGATTGAGAAATGGTCAAGAAATAGTTGGGCGAGTTGGATGAATGAAAAGATAGAGTGTCTGGCAAGAGAACTATACCAGTCAAGGGCAGGGCCAGAAAGTGACATAGGGAACGTGCATAGAAGTAACGCATCGTTGTGGGCGATAAGATAACAGGCATGTCTAAATGCCCGTAGATGTTGTTGTGGGTCTTCCTTACTCTGAAAGCGAGTGAATTTAGGAAGCTCCCAATGGTTAGGATATGGTCGAATAGGGACGGAAGGATGGATGGGCTCATTGCAAATTTGTTCATATGACAAAGTATTGCTTGAACCGGAAATGGAGGCCTCGAGACTGGACATTTTATCCATCAGCATCTTGATAAGATCTACTGACAGATTGGTGGGTTGAGCGCCCCCTAAGTTGTAGGGCACTTGGAAGAGGCTAGGGGAGGCGTGCGACATAGTTGGTTGTACAATGTACGGATGACTAGTCGCAGGGGCCGAAGTGGAGGCTAAGGGTGGTTGCATTATGAAGGTTGAAGGTATAGGTTGACTGGGCACCGCCAAAGGTGGTTGAATGGTGGCACTAGTAGCAAGAGAGGTTGGCACTCCTACATTTGTGGGCGCAAGAGTGTGAGGGGTCGAGACAATCAAGTTCTGATATGATGTAGAACTTGGTTGAATTGCAGGTAGTTGAGGGAGTAATGGAACCCCGATGGAGGTCGGTCTAAAAATAGATGGGGAGGCCAAACTTTGTGTATTGGCCATGATTGGGTTAATAGTTGAGGCGAAAGACTGAGTCATAAAGGGTTGGGTGGCGAATGGTGTGGATGTCATCGCCATGTCACCCGAAAGGTCTCGCGTTGGGTTTTTCGCGAGATAGTTTTGGAGGGCTGCGATATTGAGGTCCAAGAATCTCTCAAAATCTTGGTCCCCTTCAGAGATGATGGGAATTTGAGTCGGGGTCGGGGTCGGGGTCGGTCCTGTAGGAGTTCTTTCAGTCTCTGAGTGGAACTCCATGATAGGACTGGTTAGAGACAAGATAGACAGAAGCGGCTGTTGGCTAAAGTGGTTAAGAAGAGAGTCCTGGTTCCAGAAACTGTGTTTATGCAGTCTCAGAAAACTAGAATGGAGTTTGTGACAGAGAAGGGACAGGTTTCAGGCTGCTGGTTTTGAAGAAAAAAGACAGTGACAGAGATCGACGTCGGTTAAAAAATTGATGTCGGTTATAAAGATGGCCGACGTCGGTCAGATAACCGATGCCGGTAAGAGATGAAGCCGACGTCGGTAGAAGAACCGATGCCGGTGACAGGGAAAGGCCGACGTCAGTGGAAGAACCGATGTCGGTGACTGTGTCTTCCAGAGAACCAAAAGGTTCTTGGAAAATAATGAAGAAAGCATCCTCACACACTCAAACAATCAGATGAGAAGAGGAAAACAGAAAGAGACAGACAAGCCTAAGCGATAAATCCTAGGAATTAACCTTAGAAATTGTGGCTTATGCCTTAGATGAATGTTTGGGGAGATTGGCTAAAAAATGGGTCCTAGAAGAAGGCGGTCTAAAGATGGTTTCAGGTGTTGTTTTAGGTGCTCAAAGATCTGTGTTAGGGTCTGGTATGTGGCCTGGTGCTAAGGAGCAAGCTCCCCTCACTTCACGATTCCAGTGGTTAGCTGGTCTCGCTTAGCCAAGATATACCTCGCCTAGAGTTTAGACTCCACCAGAGAACGGAGTGGGCTTCCCCCTTGGTGATGAAATCCAAGTAGGGTCACCGGGACGGGTAAGGTATCCACTGGGGGATGAAATCCCAGTTGGGCCTTGTCTCAGGTAAGTTTTATGTGTGTTTTAGTGCATGTGATTCGGTAGTGTAACATCAAGTGTCTACGGTTTATTTAATATGCGCCTAAGTTACTAGATGTGGACTAATGCAAGCACAAGCAGAAATGAAAGTGCAATATGTTTTAATGCCCAAGTCGAAATGTGATGTTTGTTATGAAGACAAGATGGAGAAAGGGACGAGAGTATGATATTTAGACTAGTCTAGAATGCAAGGAAGAAAGGTTCGTTTTAGTCCCGCTTATAGTGTCATTTGGAATAGAAGAAAGAGACAAGAAGAAAGGAGCCTAAATGCACCTAAATGAATGAAAAAGAAAAAGGAACCCAGGAGGAACCTAGGGTCCCACCGGGCGTGCCAGAGATGTTTCTACTTCAAATTTGCTTTTCAGACTAAAAAGAAAGAAACTAAAAGAAAGTAATGGACAAGGCTTGGAAGTACCTAGACTAAAGATTGCGCACCATAAATCCAGACGTTTGTGAGCACTCCTCTTTGGCTGTGGAGGAATGACACCTGCAAGAAAAAAAGGAAACTAGGACAAGAAAAACGTTAGACAAATAGGCAGTGGGTTGCCAAGCAAAAGGCTTGTTCCCAGAAGTGTAAAAACTTCCTTAAGGGAGGTCAACCCACTGTTTGATGAAATAAGTGACTGATAAAAGATAGAATGCCAGAATACAGAAGTGACAAAGAAAGTAGAAAGGAAAGAAGAAAACAAAATGATTACCTGAAAGAGCTGTTGGGCTGAAGACAGTTGCCGAGGTCAGAAATGTCGCCGGCGTCGGTTATCTGATCTACCGGCGTCGGCTATCCTGCCGACGTCGATTGGGGAAGTGACCGGCGTCGGTCGGGGTTGTGGCTTGTAGTCGGGTCTGGGTTGCTTTTTGGACTGTGGACGGGTCTGAGACTGAACGGGGACAAGTTTGGATGGATTGGGGAGTGGTCTGGTTCGGGTTGGGTGCCTGGTGCAAGGTCTTTTTGGCAGAGGGGTGAGGAAGTTGGAAGAGACACAGAGGACAGGGAAGAGGAGGATTCACAGAGGATGGGGCCTGAGAAGGCTTTGCAGCCTCTCAGGGGGGAAGGACAGAGGGAGCAGAAGACAATAGAAGATAGATGACTGAATACTAAAATGAAATAAAAAACCAGACTAGCTTACCTTTAGCTTGCTGAATGAAGAGAGAAGAAGATGTTGTTGGAGCCACGGAAGAGTTGCTACAAGGAGAAGATACTGATCCAGGGCCTTTTCACCTGTTGCTGCTATTGCACGAGGTCAAAACAGAGGGAGATCAGAGCCAAAGCGTCAAGAGAATCTGTTTTCGAGCTCAAGAGTCCAGGGGGCTGCAACGGATGCAGATGGGGATAATGAAGGCTGCCGACACCGGCAGTTTCACCGACGTCGGCCGAAGGGTCGCCGACGTTGGCGGTCACAGGATGGGCACAGAGGCTAAAAATAGCCTCTACCCATTCTTGCACGCCGCCGGGCGAGGGGTCATGGGCAGAACGGTCACAAGGATGCCAAAATGGACGAGGGGGGATATAATGGTGAGATTTGGCCTAATAAATGCTAGGGGGAAGGTGGAGGGATTCAAGGGAGGATCCAAGGTGGCAAGGGTAGGGTGGAAAGGGGGCCTTATTTAATTAAAAATAGATGTTAATTTCTAATTAATAAGACTTAGGTGGGTTAGGGACTAAGGAGGACTAGGAGGGAGAAAGGGCCAAGGGGGAGAACCAAGGTGCAGACACGTTTGCGGTGTCTACAGAAGGTGGATATTGGAAAGCCTAAATTTGCACTTTTATGCATTGAATTTAGTCAGTGTCATCTATAGGTTTTGACCTCAAAGTGACTCTACTTCTAAAAATGGAAATTCTAAGTATATTTTCATGTTTGAAGTGCCTTACCAAGTGTGAAAATGACATTAATAACTTAGAAGATGCCTAAATTAGAATATTATTGTTAGGAATTCATCTAAAGGTGTATAGTGACCTAGGAAAAGCTACCTACAACCTGCTTATAGATGCTCATAGAGCTCTCAAAATTAACTTGTGGAATGAGAAGCCTATAGACGTGAAAATATGATATGAAAGGTTTATTAAAGGTTTTAAAAGGTTCCCCAAAGGAAAATGACGCATATTATAATGTGTAATCAACACTTATAGGGTCCTAATGGCTCTAATATAATCAACTATAGTTAAATGTAGGCAACGGTGGGCTACAGAGTAATGCCTAAGTGTTGGAAGTGAATAAAAATGAGAAAAATGGGTCCAAAAAAATATTAAATGACCCTAAAGGACTATAAAGTGTTTTTAAACATTTTTATTCAAGCTAAACCATGAAAGGCATCTACAAGTATGATACCTTGAAGCCAACAAGTCATGAATTTGTACTTAGCCTTGACTATGCAAGGAGTATGAGGAATATGTGGAAGGATGGATTGATGAGTGGAGATGAGAACACCTACATAATGATAAGAATAGTATAATAGAACCATAATGATGGGTATATAATAGAGAAGGGGATCTAATAAAATACCATATAGCCTATATCCCAAACCCTAAAAACAATCAACTACTCCACAAGTCTATCTTAAGATTCAATGCATTTGAGGGGTATAAAGACCGGATTAAAGAATAAAATATTATGCAGAGAATATTTAAAACTTGGATAATCCTCTCAAAAATTCACATAGTCTAATGAAATAGGGGAAGTTCCCTTTGTTTTATCTCAAATAGAGGGCATTCCCCTTACATGCAAACCTTGCAATCTTTAAGAAAAGGAGATAAAAGGATGAGCTAGAATCTAGTTGGAAATTGTAAGGAGGTGTAGGATGTTGGAAAAAGCCTATAAAAACATGATAAACTAATCATATAATAAGGAACCTTAATAGGGTGCTCTAAACCCTCAAGTATGTAAATAGGCCTTTTAGGTAGGGTTTAAGCCTAGTGCCCAAATGAGAGGTCATTTTCATTTCTAGAATTAGGAGGGAATTATGACCTATTAGAGCATGTTAATATGGTCATTTAAGATGTGTAAAAGCATATAATTTGTATAGAAAGCATAAGGTAATAATTTTTGAGATCAAAGACAACATTAAACTTATGTAAATGAGAAGACAAGCTCGATAAGGTAACTTTGAGTGCTCACATCTTATCTGAGGTTATGCCTAGAGATACAAGGAGTTTGGAGAGGTTAGAAAGGGTATTAAAATTTTCTTTAGTGGAATTTTGTTTAGTTATAACATCAAATATTTGTGACCAAAGATTAAGGGCAAAAAATGGCCTAAAACCCTTATAAACCCTTAGAAATGACCTGATAAAGGAAATGAAGATGGAAAGATACCCTAATTTAACAGAATGAACATGAAAGTGGATGGATGTTATAGGGGACTCTCTAAAGCTACTCCCCATCCTGTTGTATTATATGGATAAAATACAAAATAGGGTTTTCTTGACATTTTTGTGTGTTCTGTAGGTTCTAGAAAGATTATGAAGATGATAATCACATGGGAGGAAAGATTCAGACTTCAGATAACTCCCCACAATAATTTCATGCTTTAGGAAAACTCCTAGGTGCCTTAACAAGAGTCTCATCTTAGCCAGTCAAAATTATCATAGTGAATATGATGGGGAGAAGGGTGAAATGTTCCAATGGAAGACTTTTTAAGGTGCACCTAAGCAACATAAGGGCATATATAAATTTAAAACATGTCATTTACCCAATTTTATATATTTTCATGATAAAATGAATCCAATTTTGAGGCCAAGTGTGATGGGTGACTGAAAAGGGAGTTTCTTTGATTGCAGGTAGTGATGGCTCACTTCTAAAAGATTCTAGATGATTAAGAATGCAACCAATGCATGGAGAAGAATGTTTGAAACCCTTCCATCTCATCCCAATAATTATACCTATCCATAGTTAGTTTTGGGATGTTTCAAAAGGGGTGATTGATGAGGATAGTTTTATGAGCCAACATAAGGAATTTCATGGCACATTCCAAGAGTTTCCTGCCTTGGATTGACACTTGTGCTTTCTGAATTTCCATGATTAGTTTCACATTATCTTCTCAAGAATATTTCAATCCTTTTCTTACCTTGAAACTTATCCTTGTGACCTTTATACTTATTTCTTCTCTTCTCTCTCTCAATTTCTATAAGAACTAGCCATTTTGGCTATTTTAAGGATGCTCCACCTGAGTATGGTGAAACCCTGCTCATTTGCATACCATGGATCAATAAAGACTACTGATTTTACATCTTATATGACTATTTAGAGTGTGTTTTCTTGAATGATTGATCTTTCTTAGTGATGACTATTATTTCCTTAGTATTATTGTCTCATTCTTTCCCCTATTTACAACTTGAAAGCTTCTTCTTGTAGGTCATGTGAAGTGTTCTATGAAGTATCAAGGTTGAGTGAGTTAGTCTATTAAATAGTGCCATTATAGGCATCTTGTCTAGTCCTCTTAGCCTAAACATTCTAGACAACCTCATAATGAAATACTGATGAAAGAATATTCAGATTAGAGAAGTGTATGCCTAGTTAGTCTGTTGGTCTCATGTATAACATGTAGCTAGTTGGTAGTCATTAATTAATTTGGTGTATCACCATATTTAGGATAGTTTAATTTAAGTTTTCTCTCCATTTCATTGAAATCATATGTATAGTAGTGATCTAAAAGTGGTACATCAAGGGAGCTAGTCCTATCTATATATTCACTCATTCTTAGGCTACCCACAGCGTAGAGGTGTTTCAATTGTGCCACTTAGATGAGGAGAGTTGAGACATCTCCTCAAAGGGTACAAATACAAGTGACAATAGTTTTTGGCATGTCTGATGGGACTCATTATCTAATAAGTTGAAAGATTTTGTGTTGTCTTTCAACACAATAGCCTTTGGAGGCATCTATCCAAGCATCAATGGTGACTTCAAAGTTACATCTTTTGGTCAAGTAGCCTAGGTTTTCATTTTGAAGTTTGTTGGTAATTTTTATTTATGTTATTGCTTCTTAATGAAGTTTCATGGCTAGTTTTGGTGTTGAGTATTATTTTACACAAGTTGATGGGATATATCAAGCTTATGGCATTCCCTATTAGCCTTTGTATGATTCTTATCAGCCTTGTCATGATCCTTACTAGCTCCAATATGAACCTTATAAAACTTGTCATGAGTTGTATCAGTCCTATAACCAACCTTCTCAATATATTGCTCCTCTTAGTCAACCTAGTCACTTCTCAAGTCAGTGCATTTCAACTTTAAAAAAAACTCTCTTTGGTTATGAGAGGTACATGATAGAGATTGACACACAAAGGGGACATGGTCAAGATGTTCCTAGTCATCTCATTCATAATGTGGGATATTCATTAGCACTAGTTAAAAGAGAGTGGGCACCTATTGAGAGGGCAAATTGGTAAAGGCTCACAAGTGAGATGTTAGATGTGAGTATCATGGTTTCATCCTTAAAAGATAAGCTAAGAATTCATGAAGAGTAGCCTCACCAAATATATCAACCCCCATATACACCTCCTTAAGATTGATATCATTTCCAATTGATCCCTACTCATGAGCCCATTCAAGCTTATCAAAGTCAGCTTTTTCCCAATCAGTTGGAAGAGAGAGTTGGAAAGACAAACTTTGTTTTTGAAGCAAACCTTGATAGGCAGATTGAGTTAGCTAATAAGAAGATGAATAAGTCCATATTATCAACAAATCAAGTGGAATATAATCACTCATTTCCCTCTCCCATTGCATCCCCACCTCAATAAGATACTTCTAGATATGAAATCTTAAGTTAGAGACAAGGTGGATAATCCAAGCCTAAAGAGATCCCAAGTTTCTTGAACACTTCATCCACTCCTCAAATTACATCACTAACTCAAGAAAAGACTCCTAATCCTAACATCTTAAGTGAGAATAAGGTAGTGGAATCATGGGAAAATAAAGGGGATAAAATCCTAGATAAAGAGTGTGAAGTTGAGAAAGAGCTTGATCCTATGCAAGCCCCTCCCACCCTTCCTCAAGAGACCTATTATTTTCCATATCAGCCCTCTTATACTCATCCTAATGAAGATGCTTATAAAATTTAAGAGAGACTTTTCAAAGAGAAACTAGCCAAGCAAAATAAAGAGTTAGAGTTAAGAATGAAATTGTTGAGTCAAGGTGTGATGGAAGGTTTAGAGCCAAAAGAAGATCATATGCCTAAACATACCCCATATAACCTTCCTCAAGAGAGTGATCAATATGAATCAAATTTCAATGGAGTGATTATCAAATGGAAGGAAGAAAACCAAGCTATTTTATCCCAAGGTTTACCTCCCCCTCCTCAAGAACTCCCAAAAGAATCCCCTACAATTCATTCTCAATTTGATGTTGAGTTTTATGTTCCACCTCCACCAACTAGTTCATCTTGTCCTCACCCTATCATCCTTTGCCTTGATGGAAATGTGGTGTGGGAACCTAAAGAGGAGAATTTGGTTGATAATAATTTAGAAATCTTACTTGAAAAAAAACATAACTCCTTATCAACCTCATTGGGCTAAGTCACTTGATTACAAAATGCCTAGCATTGGCATCACCAAGAAGGAGAAAACAAGGATATTATAGTCCTTAAGATTTAAAGTAAAGTTATAATATCTAAGATACAACTTGAGAGCCATTAAGAGGTTTTAAATGCTAAATAAGAGGTTATTTCTTGTGTTGAATCTTCTGATTGTATGGATATTGAAGAATGTCTTCCTTGCATCAAAGAAGAGGAAATCATCATGGTTCTTCCATCACTATCCAAGATATCATGAATGGGCAAGAACAATTCTCTAATCAGACTTGGGATGAATTGTTTGTAATCATTGGAGTAGGTTATACTCCTCTTCAAGGAGGCTATGATCTAGTCAAAAATGGAGAAGGCAACCTAGACACTCAAGTGGGTATGCAAAGAGGAATTAAATATTTAAATTTGTCCTTCAAGAGGCATATGCATCTCATGATGATATGTTTTAAATCATCAAAATGGGCTATCATCATTGTTGTCTCCCAAAAATAATAGTCATTTTTGGAACAACATTTAAATTATTTTGGTTCTACAAACCAAAATAATATCTTCCATTTTCAAAATTTGTCTTAGATATTCAGATTTCTCATTTTCAGAGCTTCTCAAAAAATATACAGACTCTGCAAGCTTGAATCTATGGACTCTGTAGGCTTGAATCTATGGACTCAGTAGGAAGAAAAATCTACAGACTGTGCAGGAAAAGGAAAATCTACGAGCTATGCAGGAAAAGGAAAATCTATGGACTCTACAGGCAGGTTCATTTTTATATAGTTTCAAAGACTTCTACAAGTGGTTTTTAGTCAAAAGAATTGATTTTCAACATTTTTTCATTTTATGAGATTGGTTCAAAGTTTTGGTTCATATGAAAATCTTCATCGGCAAACATCTGAGTGCAAAAATTAACTTGAACTATTGAACTGAACCATTGAACCATTTTAGTTCAAAAGGTTCAAACGTTCAAGGTTCAATGACAAGTTTAACCAAAAGAATAGTTCAATAGTTCAGTTCAACCAAGCAGTTCAATGCTTTATTTCATTCATTTGGTTCATTCTTTCATTTCATCTTTTGGTTCAATGTCTATAGGTTCAACAACAGGGGCTCAACGTGCTTCATTGAACCATTGAACTAGTTCAACAAATTAGTTCAATCTTTTGGTTCAATGTCAAAATTCTTATTGGTTCAAAGGCATGTACATTATTTTTGGTTCAATGCTTAGTTTATCAATTTGTTTTATTCATTAAACCATCAGCTTGAACCATTTTGGTTCAAATTCTTGGTTCAACCGATTGGTTCAACGTCAAAGTTCATCCAATGGTTCATTAGCTTTTTGGTTCAAAAGGGACTTGGCGCGCTTAATTGAACCATTGAACTGGTTCAACTAATGGTTCATCAGCCAAGTTCAAAGGGGTGGTTCAATGCAAAATGAGACTTTTCTAAAGGACAACTGCCCTTGCGGAGGGCACTTAATCAAGAAAAGCACCTTTCTGGAGGATCATTTTTCTAAGAAGCCGAAAGGTAATTCTTTCGAATTTATCTAAGGCATTTTAAATTTTTTGATTAAAGACTTAATTCTTTCAGATTTTTGTCTGAAGGAATTCCTTCAGACAAAAAGTCTGAAAGAATTCCAAATGGCCAAAGACCCCGAAGAAATTTTCAAAGACTTGTTTGGTGGAATAAATTTCCACGGACATTTTGTCTGCGGGAATTTTACCCAGACATTTTGTCCATAGGAATTTTACCCAGACATTTTGTCCACAAGAATTTTCTATAGGGACTGCTAAAACAAAATCCCAAATAAATATTTATCCGTAGGGATTACTAAAGCTAAAAGGGCTGTCGAAGGACCTCGAAGGGAAAGTGCCCTTGCGGGGGACTCTCGACGGCCAAAATAAAGGGCTCGACAAGGATCATTGTTCAAGGCCCAAATTGGTATGTCTAATTTAGAAAAGTACTAAGCAAAAATCCAAAATCTAAAAGAATACCAAGAGGTGATGCCCATGAAGATGTCAAATTCAGCATAACCAACTAGCTGTTGGAAGCATATTGACAAGCATGTAAACATCAATTTTAAAGATAGTAAAATAGCCTTTGATTTATAAACCCAAATGCATTTCCATAATTCAAGACAAAAACTAGATGAAAGTGAGGAAAGGTATAACAATGGATGGATACAGGGCTTGATTCAATTAATTTGGAAAGGAGGAACGATGAAGACAAGATCAGACCAACAGCTGGACATTGAAAGTTGTAATCTTTCAATTGTGTAGCCTATTCATCTACATTGAAAAGATCAAATGAGTAAACGGCCCAAGAGTTCCAACTAATCTTCCTAACATTTCCCAATGCATCATGATGTATTACTGTTCCTGAGTCCCTTTTGAAATGGCTATATAAGGGACTTTCTTTCATTGTAAAAGGATCCTTTTGACAATCTAAATGAAACTCTGCCGAAATTGAGAAGCATCATTGAGACTTTGTGCTTAGTCTATTGATCATATTCTGTTAATGAAAACAAGGGAATTTTTTAGACTTTGTGTTATGATATCTTTTCTGTTTCATTAATTTTATAAGTAGGATTCATAAATTAGTCAGGAAGGTGTCCTGAAGAATCAACTATGGAGAGACTTTGTGCTTCCATAAGCTACCTTCAGTGTGTTTTCATTATATTGCTGTGTAAAGGACTTTGAGAAGACTTTGAGCTTTCATTTCCCTTCGTATACGCTCTTGAGTATTTCAGGGGACAGACTTTGTTCTGTGTCTTGATTTGCTGGTTACCATACTTTCAGTCATATTCTACTTTTATTTCCAGGATTATTCTTGTGGCTTGTTGAACAGTTCTTCTGAGAGAAGAGGAGTGTTGTCTGTCATTCTCTTGAGTTTTTCCTTTGTTTTATATACATTATCTCTGAAGAAAGAGAGATGGATGTCTGGTCCTACACTTGAGTATTATTTTTTGTTTATACATATACATAACATATTCACAGGGAACCTCCCCTTGATGAGAGGAGAGAGCAGTCTCCTTCTGATGTGATAAACTTACACATTAGGATGACTAATCTTCTTGCTTTGGATGATAAGACCTATTTTGTTTACCAGTATGCTGATAGACAAAATATTCAACCAACAATTTTTGGCGACTCTGCTGGGGAATACCCATTATCCATTTATAGTCTATCCATTCTATTCAACTCCACACCAATCAGGAAAGAACACACAGTTTAAAGCCTTAAGCTTTAACTGAAGCAAAGTTAAATCTTTTCCATTTTTGTTTTACAATTTGGCAGATTCAAGGTATACCCAAAGTGAAAGGGCTAAAGGTGTTGTTGATCCTGTGTTTAAGTTGGTACAACAAAGTGATTTTTATTTATTTCTTTCACCATCTCATCTCCAACGAACCAAGAGCTTCCCTCCTACTAAAGCCAGATCTCCATTACCAGACGAAGTATCCACTTCTGCTATTGATAAAGCTATGCCTATAATTACCTATTTGAGATTTGTTATCCCTCCTTTTTAGTATCCTATAATGGTAGTTCAAGGCCCCTGGGGTAATGGTTTTGGTCCTCCCAATCTTACTCCTCCTCTACATGAGCTTCCACGCAGTTCTAGGAAGAATTTTCCTAAATTCTATAGACATGGGAAAGTTCATCCTGATGAACACATTACAACATTCAGCAAGTAGCTCAACTTTTGGCCACTAAAGTAGAATACGATCTCATCTTAGCAGGAAAAATAAGAAGAGATCCCAATAGAAATAGAGCTTCATCATCTTCCAAATTTGCATCTACAAGCACCACAGATCCAATGGTGCAAAAATTAGCAAATGAGCTCCTTGCCCTCAAAAAGCAAATCGCTCAAAGAATGTCTTCTACTCCTACATACAAAAGAACATTCCCAAATCAGTCATATCAAGGCAATGTTGCTAGAAACTAAGGACAACAAAATCACCTTCCTCCCCCACAAGGGAAACTTGCTCTAGAAGCTCCTCCAACTAATTCAGCAATGGGATATATTGAAACATAATCAGAATTTTCTTATCAGCCTGAATTAAATCAGGAAAATGATGCTGATATTATTGAAGATAGTCAAGAAGAATTAGCTGACAACTCCCACATTGGTTTCCTAAATTATCAGGATGAACTTGGAAGCAAAAGAGAAGCTTCAGATGGATCATATGCAGTGTTTACTAGGTCTAAGAATCAATCAACCCAACAAGCTGATAAAGAAAAGATAGAAGAACAACCATAGCTAGTAGTCACAATTGTCAAGCATGGAATAACTCTACCCCTTCAACCAAAAGATCTGGCCATTACTCAAAAGGTAAATACATCTGTTGTGCCTTCCCCTTCTACTTCTAATTCACAAACCAACCCACCTCCCATCCCTTTGAAAACTCAAAAAGCCAAAGTGCCTTTTTCTGTACCTAGCTCAATTCAGTCATTTGACATAATTGATCATGTCAAGAAGACAAAAATACAGATGTCTGAATTTGATTACTTGCAGTCCAATCCAGATCAACTGAACAAGCTGGTCCAATATGTTAAAAATTAGACCGTCCCTATAGGACAATAGGCCAAAAAAGTAACTTTTAATTCTTCAATGAATATGCCTATTCCAAATAATCTGATTATCACTCCTCCAGTTGCTTCTAGAAAAATAGAACCCTTCTATGTTTCCTTGTTAATCAATGGCCACAAGCTAAGTAACTATATAATAGACTTAGGCACATTTGACAATGTCATGCCTGCCAAAGTCGCTGAGTCCCTTGGTCTCACATTGACCAAGACATTTGGGAAATTTTTCTCCATGGAGAACAAACAAGTGCCATTGCTGGGGCAAATCAAAGATGCTCAATTTGCATTCATAGCCTTTTCGAACAAGAGGATTAAAATAACTGTATTAGTGGCTGACATCCCAGCATCTTATGGCATTTTACTTGGATGGAATTTTTGTAAAGATGTGGGAGGAGAACTAAACATGGATCTATCTAAGGCAAGGATCCCTGTCCAAGGTGTGATGAAAAGATTACTTCCTAAAAATAAAGCAAAGTATGTAGTTACCAAGACGTCAACTCCTGAAGCTCAAATCCTCTTTGAATTTGTAGGTATGGGTAATTACTTTTTATATACAGATCATGAAGAAAGATCCTCCATCTCCGATGAGGGGAAGTCTGAAGAAAAGCCAGTATCTAATGAGATTTGGACTCTAGAATTTGATGGTAGTTGTTCCTCTACTGGTTCAGGAGTTGGTATTGTCTTAATATCTCCTCAAGGAGATATGTTCCCTTCATCCTATAAGTTACAATTCAGCAACACAAATAATACAGTTGAATATGAATCACTATTGTTGGGCATGAAGGCTATTCAAGAAAGAAGCGTCAAATCTCTTCATGCTAAAGGGGATGCCGAATTAGTGGTCTATCAAGTGAGAAATTCATATCATACCAAGAATAAGAGGCTGCACCATTACTATAATCTTGTTTGGGACCAAATTGAAAGCTTTGAAGCTTTCAACATTTCTTCCATTCTAAGATAATCCAATGATAGAGCTGATGCACTCACTATTTCAGGAACTCTTTTAGCTCCTCATTCTGATTTTAAAGAAGATAAATATACCATTAAGCTGGTCTATAGGCTGAGTGTTCTTGACAATGCTGATCATTGGAAAATTTTCAATGATGATCAACAGATCATTGCCTTCTTGGAAAGAAAAGACAATTTTGAATAGCTATATTTTGAAGGCAATGAATCTCAAAAGTCTGAATTAATTTCTGAATCCAGTTCAGATGTCAATGAATAGTTCCTACAGTTGAAAGGAAACAAAATTCCTAAAGGCTTGGTTTCTCTTGAGAAGCTATTTGACAAGCATGATAGGTTTGTCAAGCAACAACAGACAGATCCGAATTTCTCTCAGGGATTTGACCAAGTGAATCTGACCAACAAAGAAAATCCAAAAATGATCAACATTGATAAGTGCTGTACACCTGAAGAAAAATTCAAATTTATTTCTTTGCTCCGTCAATACATTGATGTCTTGGCATATTCATATGAAGATCTGAAATCTCTCAGACCTGATGAAATCTGCCATCATATTCCTCTCAAGGCTGATTCAAAGCCTTACAAGTAGAAATCCAGACAATATAATCTAAAAATTTTAGGTATAATTATGTCTGAGATTCAAAAAATATTAAATGCTAGGATTATTTTTCCAATCCATCATTCTAAATGGATTGCAAACATAGTTCTGATAAAGAAGAAAAATGGCAAAATCTGCATTTGTGTAGATTTTCAAAATCTGAACTAGTCATCTCTGAAAGACATTTACCCTTTACCAATCATGGATCAAGTGCTTCAAACAGTAACAAGATCAGAAATGTTATCAATGCTGGATGGTTTTTTAGGCTATAACCAAGTTGAAGTTGCTGAAGCTGACCAACACAAGACTGCATTCACCACACTTTGGGGTACATTTACATACAAAATAATGCCTTTTGGATTAATAAATGCTGGGGCTACCTTCTAGAGAGCTATGGACATAGATTTCAAAGATGAAATTGAAAAATTCATAGTTATATATCTTGATGATTTAACTATCTTTTCAAAGCATCGATCTGATCATGTACACCACTTACAGCAAGTGCTAGAGCACTGCCAATAGAATGGTATTTCTTTGAATCCTAAAAAGTCTATTTTTGGAGTGACAGAAGGGAAACTCCTTGGACACATTGTGTATAAAGAAGGCATAAAGATTGACTCAGATAGAGTCAAGTCTATCTAAGAGTTGAATTTGCCTACAAGTAAGAATGTTGTTCACTCTTTCTTTAGAAAAGTGAATTTCTTATGAAGATTCATCCCCAAATTTGTTGAGAAGACAAGACACATTGTAAACATGATGAAAGGAAAGACTACCTTCAGCTGGACCAAAGAAGGTAAAGCAACATTTCAAGATATCAAAGTCACTATTGCTCACGCCCCCACCTTGGTATACCTTGATTACCATAGAGATTTCATTATATACAGCTATGCGTCTGAGCATACTCTTTCAGTGATTCTTGTCCAACAAGACAAAGAAGGTATGAAATCCCCTATCTCTTTCATGAGATGCCCTCTGAAAACTCATGAAATGAAGTATTCAAATATAGAGAAGCATGCCTATGCCTTGGTAAAAGTAGTCAAACACTTTCGCTTCTATATTCTAAATTCACATATTACTGCCTTAGTTCCTGACAGGACAATCAAGGCTATATTAACTCAGTAGGAGTTTGGCATAAATAGAGGTAATTAGATTGTAAAGATCTAAGAATTTGATTTGGATATCAAGCTAAAAAAGCTGGTCAGAGGTAAAGGCCTTTGTCAATTAATGGCTAACAATAAGCTAGAAGATATATAGTGTGAAGACGCTGAGGTTGACATTACGCCAATAGTCCTTTTTGTTTTTACTACCAATGAATGGTATTCAGATATTGCCTATTTTTTGACTTATGGAGAATGTCCTGCTCATTTGTCTTACAAAGAGAGGAGAACTATCAGATTGAAAGCTACCAATTTTGTTCTTTGGGACAACGGCCTGTATAAAAGAAACATAGATGATGTTTTCCTCGCTGTGTAGATAAAGAACAACAGACCCAACTCTTAACATCTTTCCATAATCTAGCATGTGGAGGACATTTTTCTACCCCTATGATTGCTCACAACATTCTATGAGCCAGGTATTATTGGCTGATTCTTTTCCAAGATTAACATAAATGGGTAAGGAAATGTGAACTTTGCCAGCAATTTGTTGGAAAACCCAAGTTGGCTGCCTTACCTCTCAAGCCAGTAATCATAGAGGAACCTTTCCAGCAGTGGGGACTCGATTTTATTGGGATAATAAATCCATCTTCAAGTACTGGACATGATTATGTCCTTACAGTGATTGATTATTTTACCAAGTGGGTAGAAGCAATCCCAACAAAGCATGCTACTTCAGAAGTTGTATGTAACTTCTTGAAAGAGAATATCATTTCCAGATTTGGAGTCCCACTCAAAATTGTTACTGATAATGCAGCTTGTTTCACCTCTCAAGAAATCATGCAATTTTGTTTTTATTATGGAATTACGCTTTCTCATTCTTCTAATTATTTTCCATAAGGGAAAAGAACAAGTTGAGTCTAGTAATAAAAATTTGGTAACTATTATCAAGAAACTTGCAGATGATAATCAAAGGATGTGGCATAAAGCATTAGTTGATGATTTGTGGGCTGATAGGATCATGCCAAAAAGGGAAATTGGTATGTCTCCTTTTCAACTTATCTACGGGATTAATGCTAAGATACCAATCACTTTAGAGTTACTAGCCTTGAAATTGGTGAAGGCCATTGAATATTAGACATATGAGAGTTCTCTTGACAAAAAAATCATGTGCCTAACTCAGCTAGAGGAACAAAGAACCATGGTGGTGGATAGAATTGATGTTCATCAAAATATAATAAAGAAACTTTTTGATCAAAAGGATAGAAATCATGATTTCTAGATTGAAGATAAAGTTCTGCTATGGGACAAAAGAAGAGAGCCAAAAGGAATGCATGGAAAGTTTGACTCCCTTTGGAGAGGCCTGTTCATAATTCATCAACACATGGGTGAAAACAACTTTTTGTTAAAATACCAAGATGGCACGCTCTTTTCTCTGCCCCATAATGGGCAACATCTGAAACACTTCAATTCTTGAAGTATCAGATCATTGCCTTTGTATATATGTATATTTGTACAATTTTAAATTTTGTTTTGTTTTATTTGTTTTCATTTTTGATGTCTTTCATTTCTGAAAAGCATGACTCCGAAGCCCAATGGTACACTTGAAGACACTAGAGTTTTTGAATTCTACTCCTTCCAATTCATTTTACAATTGACAGAAGTTTCCCAATTGGAGCCAACTGTTGTCTCCCAAAAATAACAGTCATTTTTGGAACAACATTTGAATTATTTTGGTTCTACAAACCAAAATAATATCTTCTATTTTCAAAATTTGTCTTAGATATTCATATTTCTCATTTTTAGAGCTTCTCAAAAAATCTACAGACTCTGTAGGCTTGAATTTACAGACTCTGCATGCTTGAATCTACGGACTCAGCAGAAAGAAAAATCTATGGACTGTGTAGGAAAAGGAAAATCTATGGACTGTGCAGGAAAAGGAAAATCTATGGACTCTGCAGGCAGGTTCATTTTTATATAGTTTCAAAGACTTTTACAGGTGGTTTTTAGTCAAAAGAATTGATTTTTAACATTTGTTCATTTTCTGGGATTGGTTCAAAGTTTTGGTTCATATAAAAATCTTCATCGACAAACATCTGAGTGCAAAAATTAACTTAAACCATTGAAATAAACCATTAAACCATTTTGGTTCAAAAGGTTCAACGGGTTCAAGGTTCAATGATAGGTTCAACCAAAAGAACAGTTCAATAGTTTAGTTTAACCAAGCAGTTCAATGCTTTATTTGATTCAGTTGGTTCATTCTTTCATTTCATCTTTTGGTTCAATGTCTATAGGTTCAACAATAGGGGCTTGGTGTGCTTCATTGAACCATTGAACTAGTTCAACAGATTAGTTCAATCTTTTGGTTCAATTTCAAAATTCCTGTTGGTTCAAAGGCAAGTACATTATTTTTGGTTCAATGCTTAGTTTATTGGCTTGTTTTATTCATTGAACCATCGGCTTGAACCATTGGCTTGAACCATTTTGGTTCAAAGCCTTGGTTTAACCGATTGGTTCAACGCCAAAGTTCATCTAATGGTTCATCGGCTTTTTGGTTCAAAAGGGACTTGGCGCGCTTCTTTGAACCATTGAACCGGTTCAACTAATGGTTCATCGACCAAGTTCAAAGGGGCGGTTCAATGCAAAAGGAGACTTTTCTAAAGGACAAGTGCCCTTGCGAAGGGCACTTAATCAAGAAAAGCACCTTTCTGGAGGATCGAAAGGTAATTCTTTCAGATTTGTCTAAGGAATTTTAAATTTTTTTGATTAAAGACTTAATTCTTTTAGATTTTTATTTGAAGGAATTCCTTTAGACAAAAAGTCTGAAAGAATTCCAAATGGCCAAAGACCCTGAAGAAATTTTTAAAGACTTGTTCGGCGAAACAATTTTTTTCAGACATTTTAGCCACAGGAATTTTACCTGAACATTTTGTTTGCGAGAATTTTACCCAGACATTTTGTCCATGAGAATTTTCTGCAAGGGCTGCTAAAACAAAATCCCAGAGAAATATTTGTCCGCAGGGATTACAAAAGCTAAAAGGGCTGTCGAAGGACCCCGAAGGGCAAGTGCCCTTGTGGGGGACTCTCGATAGCCAAAATAAAGGGCTCGATAAGGATCATTGTTCAAGGCCCAAATGGGTATGTTCAAGGCCCAAATGGGTAAGCAAAAATCCAAAAGCCGAAAGAAGACCAAGAGGTGATGCCCATAAAGACGTCAAATTCAGCATAGCCGACTAGCCATTGGAAGCATATTGATAGGCATGTAAACGTCAATTTTAAAGATAGTAAAATAGCCTTTGATTTACAAACCTGAATGTATTTCCAGAATTCTAGACAAAAACCAGCTGAAAGTGAGGAAAGGTAGAACAATGGATGGATACAGGGCTCAATTTAATTAATCTAGAAAGGAGGAACGATGAAGACAAGATCAAACCAATAGCTGGACATTAAAAGTTGCAATCTTTCAATTGCATAACCTATTCATCTACATTGAAAAGATCAAATGAGTAAAAGGCCCCAAAGTTCCAGCTAATCTTCCTAACATTTCCCAATGCATCATGATGTATTACTATTCTTGAGTCCTTTTTGAAATGGCTATATAAGGGACTTTCTTTCATTGTAAAAGGATCTTCTTTTTGACAATCTAAACGAAACTCTACCAAAATTGAGAAGCATCATTGAGACTTTGTGCTCAGTCTGTTGATCATATTCTATTAATGAAAACAAGGGACTTTTTCAGACTTTGTGCTGTGATATCTTTTCTATTTCATTAATTTTATAAGTAGGATTAGTAAATTAGTCAAGAAGGTGTCCTGAAGAATCAATTGTGGAGAGACTTTGTGCTTCCATAAGCTACCTTCAGTGTGTTTTCATTATATTTCTATGTAAAGGACTTTGAGAAGACTTTGAGCTTTCATTGCCCTTCATATATCACTCTTGACTATTTCAAGTGCAGACTTTGTGTTGTGTCTTGATTTGCTGGTTACCATACTTTCAGTCATATTCTGCTTTTATTTCTAGGAGTATTCTTATGGCTGGTTGAACAGTTCTTTTGAAAGAAGAAGAGTGTTGTCTATCATTCTCTTGAGTTTTTCCTTTGTTTTCTATACATCATCTATGAAGAAAGAGAGATGGATGTCTGGGCCTACCCTTGAGTATTATTTTTCGTTTATACATATACATAGCATATTCACAGGGAACCTCCCCTTGATGAGAGGAGAGAGCAGTCTCCTTCTGATGTGATAAACTTACACATTAGGACAACTAATCTTCTTGCTTTGGCTGATAAGACCTATTTTGTTTACCAGTATGCTGATAGACAAAATATTCAACCAACAATCCTCTCAACTAGTTGGGAGAAACACATCAAATTTTGAAGGATAGAACAAGCTTCTATTGGCCTCAATCTTCTAAGGAATAAGAAACTAAACTTCTTGAAGCCATGTCTATCAAGAAGATACAAGTTGAACATGATATGAAGAGTGGGTAGTAGTATGAGGTATGTATACAAATTCAAGAGGAATACATTTACATTGGATACCTATTTAAGGATGATATACTTGAGAGCAAATCAAGGGAAGTACTAAGGAATAGGTTTAATCTACCAAGAATCCAATCCAAGGAGCAACATCCTTAGCACTTTGATTCATCTCATGAAGAAGAAGATTCAAGGAAATTTCATTTTGATCCTAGAAAGGAAGTATGCTTAATTTCTAGTTGTGCATAGTTATTTGTTTTCTGTTTTCCATAAGTGCTTTGAGCACACATGTGTGTCTTGTTAATATATTCGATTTACTTTGTGTATGTCTTTTGTTTTATGTGGTTGAGGTAATTAGTTGTATTTTATTGGTCAACTCCTTATTGTCAAGTTCCCAGTCTTCTTTTTTGGTTTAGACTTTAGATGACCCCCTAAGACCATGGATGGGATAAAGCTATTTATCTTTAGTATAGCAGGCATACTACCCCTATGAGTCACCATTTTGTTGACCAAATTTGACCTTTTAGGGTCAAATTGGGACCCATATAGGTAAAAAATTAATCTTTAGATGTTTTTATGGGACTAGTATAATGTCATGCAGTATGTCATAGCTCATTTGGTGTGATTTTATGTGTATCTAGCCTTGATCATAATATTTTTAGTCCTAAGAGTCATTTTGGGGGTAAAAAATGAGCATTAAATGAGTTATACAACCTCCTTGGGAAACATGAAGGTTTAAAAATGTGATTTAATGCCTCATGTGTTCTAAAAAGTATTAATTAAATATTTATAACCAAAAAGTGGTATGTTCTTTAGAACAAAGAGTAATTTTCTTAGAAATGGGGAGTTTTTTTAGGTGTACAAATTTGTATGGCCTCGTATAATTGATGACACTTCAAGAGTGTCCCTTGTTCTTCCAAACACTTTTTTAAGTGATTATTTTGATCAAAATCTACAATAAACTAAGAAAATCACTTCTTTTTTCTTCTACTAAGCTTGGCAAGCAAGAATGGCCCTTAATATTTTAGATAGTATGACCAATAGGGGAGGTTTTAGGTAAATTTATCTTGGGGGTGTATTATACACTTATTTAGATTTCATTTGAATTTTGGTTGTATAATAATGTTGGCATGTGATTTATGAACCATTCTTAAGAAGTTGGCCTATCTAATTTACTTACCAATCTATGCACCTTGGAGGTTTTGCTCTTGTCTAGATGATTCTATACAATATAGATATTAGAATTGACTCCAAAGGACATATAAAACTTAACATCATGTGATACATGATTGTTTTAGTGTTTTAAGGTGCTTGGATAGTACAAGTATCTTAGGTTACAAGTGAAGGCACCATTCTATGTTACAAACAAGTTTCCACTATCTATAGAATATCCATACTTGGGTAATGACTTTAGATGGTGGTAATAGGTTCATTTTAATTTTTAAAATGTTATATTAACCCCATAAACTTTAAACCTTATTATCCAAAGCAATATTCCATAGATTTATAGTCACAAGTGAGATGCAGTCAGTTGGTTCCATGATTGTCATGCATAGTCAATTAAGTGAGCTAAGTTATGGCCTTTAAAAAGTCCTTAGGGTTATGACTATGATATTTAAATGTTTAACATAATATAATAGTAGTAACAATAAATTAAAACCTTTAAATTATTAGAAGAGTGACTGTGACAGTTAACACAATCACTCACATAGTCTTTTGCCATTGATATGCACGTATAGGTATTCAGGATGACATTATGTTGAAATGAAAGACTTGACAGGGTAAAAAATCTGAAATGGAGTGTGAGAGACTATCTCAATATTTACAACATATTAAGGTTTCATTTTAATACATTAATGGGAGATCAATTGACTGTTTTAGGTAGATTCCTTGGTACATGGATAATTTCATGCTCACCATATGTTCGTAGTTCATAATGAATCTACAGGTACTCAAGATGACATCATGTTGGAATGAAAGCATTGAGAGTTGATCCAAATCCTTTTGAATTCTAATATTACATTAGGAAACTTTGAGAATTCTTAGGTTTGATCACAAACATGTATATCTTGCTTACTATGTACAATTATACATCTACTGCCTATACATGAAAATACCCACCTAATAGTGGCACTAATAAAGGACTGAGAACTCTTGAAGGAGGAGATTAGATAGGTTGGAACCCTTCCTGAAGTCTTAGCATGATGAAGATACCCTATCATACATTATTGGTATGTTAAGTGGGTAAGTTAGGAGTGAGGAACCCTTTAGAGGTCAGATAACTGAGTTTAGGAATATTTTCCTTAAATGGTGAAAATAGAGGTCTGGGTCATTTTTCCAAAGATCTATAATAAGATTTAAAATATTTTTTATGTATCCTAATAAATATTTCTTATATCCCCTACATAGGACAAGAGATATACAAAATATGGAAGGTAAATGATTAATGGAAGGTGGCTATTGGAAAACCCAGATTTGTAATTTTATACACTAAATTCAATTAGTGTCATCTACAAGTTTTGACCTCAAAGTGACTCTACTTCCCAAAGTGGAAATTCCAAGTATATTTTTAGGTATTAATAGTCTTACCAAGTGTGAAAATCACATTAATGACTTGGAAGAGGAATAAAGTGAAATGTTATGGTCAAGAATTCATATAAAGGTGTATGATGACCTAGGAAAAACTACCTACAACTTGCCTATAGGTGCTCATAGAGTTCTCAAAATGAACTTGTGGAATGAGAATCCTATAGACATGATCATCTACTATGAAATGTTTTCAAAGGTTCCCCAAAGGGAAATGCCACATATTGTAATGTGGAATCAACACTTATAGGGCCTTAATGGCTCTAATACAGTCAACTATTATTAAATGTAGGCAATAGTGGGTTGAGGAGTAATGCCTAAGTGTTAGAAGTGCATAATAATGAGAAAAATGGGTCCAAACAAATATTAAATGAACCTAAAAGAATATAAGGAGGTTTTAAATATTTTTATTCAAGCTAAACCATGCAAGACATCTACATGTATGATGCCTTGAAGCCAACACAGTCATGAATTTGTACTCAACCTTGACTATGTAAGGAGTATGAGGAGTATGTGGAAGGATGGATTGATGAGTGGAGATGAGAAAAAATCCATCATGATAAAAATAGTCTAATGGAACCATCATGCTGGGTATAGAATAGAGAAGGGGCTGTAATAAAACACCATATAACCTATATCCCAAGCCTTGTAGACAGTCAACTACTCTGCAAGTTTGTCTTAAGATTAAATACATTTGACGGGTCTAGAGATTTGATCAAAGAATAAAATATTATATAGAACATATTTAAAACTTTTATAATCCTTTTTAACATTCACCTAGTATGAGGAAATAGGGCAAGTGCTCTCTATTTTATCTTAGATAGAGGGCACTCCCTTTATGTGTAAACCCTACAGTCTTTAAGAAAAGGAGATAAAAGGATGAACTAGGAGATGGTTGGACATTTTAAGGAGGTGTGGAAGTTAGATAACACCTATACAAACATGACAAACTAATCATATAATAAGGAACCTCAATAGGGTTCTCTAAGCCCTCAAGAATGCAAACAGGCTTGTTAGGGAGGGTTTAAGCCTAGTGCCCAAATGAAAGGTCATTTTAATTTCTAGCTATAAGAGGGTATTCTAACCTATTGGAGCATGTTCATAGGGTCATTTCAGATGTGTGAAATCCTCCAATTTGTAAATAAAGTATAAGGTATTCATTTTTGAGCTTAGAGGTAACATTAAGCCTATGTAAATGAGAAGCCAAGCTCGATAAGGTAGCTTTGAGTGTTCACATCTTCTCTGAGGTTGTGCATGGATATCCAAGGAGTTTGGAAAGATTACCAAGGGTATTAAAATTTTATTTAGTGGATTATTTTTGTAGTTTTAACATTAAATCTTTATGAACAAATCTTAAGGGAAAAAAATGGCCTAAAACCCTTGCAAACCCCTGAAAATGACCTGAAGAAAGAAATGAAGATGGAAAGCTTCCATAATGTACTATAATGACCACAAAAGTGGATGGAGGTTGTAGGGGACTCTTAGGCTACTCCCCATCCTTTTTTACTATACTAAATTATATAGATAGAGTACAAAATAGGGTTTTATTGACATTTTAATGTGTTTTGTAGGTTCTAGAAGGATTCTAAAGATGCCAATCACATAGAAGGAAATATTGAGACTTAAGCTAACTATAAATAACAATTTAATTCTTATAAAAAAATCTTAGGTGTCTTAATAAGAGCTCTCATCTCAGCCAACCAAAATTGGCATAGTGAACATGATGGTGAGAAGGGTGAAAACTTCAAGTGGAAGCCTTTTTAAGGTGTACTTGAGAAACCTAAGTCCACAAATGACCTTGAAACATGTCATTCACCACTTTTACATATTTTCATGAGAAACTAAAGCCAATTTTGAGGCCAAGTGTGAGGGGTGACTGAAAAGGGAGTTTATATTACTGCAGGCAGTGATGGCTCACTTTCATAAGATTACAGATGATTAGGAATGCAACCAATGCATTGAGAAACATGTTTGAAACCATTACCTCTCATAAAATCATTAGAACTATCCCTAGTCAATTTTGGGACATTGCAAAAGGGGTGATTGATGAAGATAGTTTTCTAAGCTAATATAAGAAATTTCATGACACATTCCAAGAGTTTCATGCCTTGGATTGACACTTGGGCTTTTTGACTTTGCTTGATTAGTTTCAAATTATCTTTGCATGCATATGTAACTCATTTTATCAACTTTACACTTGTCTTTGTGACCTTTGGACTTATTTATTCTCTTCTATCTCTCTCTCTCTCTCAAGTTCTATAAGAACTAGCCATTTTGGCTATTGTAAGGATGCTTCACCTGAGTATGGTGAAGCCATGCTCATTTGCATACCATGGATTAATAAATACTATTTATTTTACCTTTTATATGACTATTCATAGTGTGTTAGCTTTAATGATTAATCTTACTTAGTGATGACTATTGTTTCCTTAGCATTATGTCTCATTTTCTCATCTATTTATAGCTTGAAAACTTCTTGTAGGTCATGTGAAGTGTTCTATGAAGTGTCAAGGTTGAGTGAGTTAGTATATTCAATATTGTCATTATAGGCCTCTTTTCTAGTCCTCCTAGCCTAAACATTCCTCAAAATCTCATAATAAAATACTGATGTGAGAAGATTTAGATTAGAGAAGTGTATGCCTAGTTAGTCTCTTGGTCTTATGTGTGACATGCAACTAGTTGGTAGTCATCAATTAATTTGATGTATCATTGCCTTTAGGATAGTTTACTTTTATTTTCTCTCCCTTTTCTTTACAAGCATAGGTGTAGTAGTGCTCTAAAAGTGGTACGTCAAGGTAACTATCCATATCTAAAGATTCACCTCATTTTTAGGCTACCCATAACCTATAAGTGTTTTAATTATGCCACTTGGATGAGGAGAGTTGAGACATATCCTCAAAGGGTACAAATCCAAGTGATAATAGGACTCAAATATAGGGGACCATGAGTGTAGTGGTAGGATCATGGTCAACCAGAAGCATAATACTAAATTTATATTCAATCCTAGAAAATAAAATGAGAAACATGGAAAACTAGGGCGGAGAGATAAAACAAGAAATGTGGGAGCCCATAATACAAAAATGTGCCAATAAGAGATTAATATGAAATAATAATTTATAAACACTTAAGTACTTTAAATTAATGAAAATTGACATCTAAAACTACCCTTAAACCAAAATTAGGTGTCTACACAATGCACCACTTTGATGTGTATGTTCATACATATCAAAGTAAACAAACATGTGTAATTTAAGGGGATCATACAAGATGTTGCAGTTAAAAATTATATGAGTTATTAAAGTCAATATAAGAATAATAGTGTTTTGAAAGTGTGTTCAAAATTAAAAGAGAGGTTATCGTATCATAGAGTCTAACTCTTATGACTAAAAAATGAAAATAAATCATGTACTTATTGGAATTTAATGTGTCCTAATTGTCATTATGAAAATTCATGAATATCTTGGATCAAAAATCGACACTCTTGTGTCTAAGCTATGAAACATGTGTACCTAAAAACATAAGGGAAACATTTTCTTGTAAATCAATGTATATATATATCCATAATAAAAGAAATATTGAAATCAACAAGATAAAATGAAAAATAGGAATGAATATCATTGGTTATTATAGACACTATAATTATGCTAATCCCTTGCATGATTACCTAGGTCATACCACCCCTCGACCCCTTTTTTATTTAATTTTTTAACCTATGTCTTTACCCTTTAGGAAAATATAATTAATTTAATTGTTTAATTAAATTGGTTAAATCTTTGTTGGCCACCTCACCTATCTACCTTGCCTTATGACTGGTTCTCACCCTCTGACTCACCCTAGGACCTAGTCATTCTATCATAACCACCTAGGACCTATTATTCCCCCCTCATAACTCCTTAACTACCTCACCACCTCTCGGCCTCACATTATGACCATTTTACAATAGGAAAACCCATTTGTCAAATTAAGAAGTGGGCTAAAAGGCTAAATATAGTCTATTTTACCTAGTCTTAGGAAACCAACGTCAGTTAGCCCTCAACCAACATTAGTGGGCCAACCAACGTCGATTACTTAGGCTTGCTTTTAAATTATCCATAGGGTCATACAATCATTGATTCATAGAGAGCTTTCATTATAAAAGAATTCTAACATCATTATCAACATCCAAGCTTACCATCACTCTACATGAATTATTCCAGATCAGGAATTGACAAACTACATAATATTTTGAGTACTGTGGATCAAAAGCATATGATTTGCCCCATTTGTTCATGCATTAGTTCATCAAGCCTTATCAGATCCATCTATTTGGCACAACTATTCACCTATCCAACCTAAATAAGTATATTTTGGTGTTTTTGCATGTTTTAAATAGTCATTTTATATTGGTTTTACAAATATACTATGTAATTATTCATGAAACCTGAGCTTCCTCTGTGGAGGATTTGTAACACTCTCCCACCTCCATCTCTCTACCTCAGCATATCAACCTCTACCTTGCCCTTCCTAAGTCTTAATCACCCCCTCACAAATCCTCACAACCCCTCTACTAGACCACAACTCCTTTTCCCTTCCCAAAAAAGCCTTCCATAACCCCACCAATATCATTTCCCCAACTGATATTGGTTATCTAGACTAACATAAGTGACCTAAATTGACACCAATCACGTAATTGATGTTGGTCATTGCATTTCTATACCAGTAACCCCAAAACCTCTTCAACATCCTCACCAAAGCGTAATTCCACTACCCAACTTGCATTGTATTTGTTCACTAACACATTTAGACCTACAAAATGGTAAATAATATTCTAACCCTCTCTCTCTCTCTCTCTCTTTTAATTTATGTTTGTTTTGAAGCTCTATTTCTAAATAGTGGACTATCATCCCAAGGAAGTGTTATGATTCTTAGAACAAGTGCATAGCTTGGCAACCCACACATATATCTACTAATAGCAATTATATCTAGTGTTTTATTATATATAAGTGTCATTTTCCAAAACCAAATAGGAGTTATCATAATGTCTAGAATAGTGTGCATCAATATAGGTACTTAATCACTTATCCCTAACATTCATACTTATGTTTCTTCCTTTTAGAATATATAGCAAAAATTGATAGAAACATTTTGGCATGCCAGGTGAGACCCTAGAGTTTATCTTGGGTTCATTATTTGATTTTAAAATGACATTAATATAAGTGCATCAATAGTGAAGTTTTCATTATCACATTCTCTCCTTTTGTTTGTTATAAAAGCAATATACCACACCTTTCATTTTCAGCTTAAGGGAATGAACTGAACTTTCTCTTCTCTCTCACCTCTTCTTTTATTGCTTCTAAATGAAATCATTATCTTGTGTAAATCTAAAAAGAACCTTATTTTTCTTACCTCATTGCATGTGTATAAAATTAGTGAAATTCATACTCTTTCCCTTTCCTCATTGTTTTACATCCAAAGAAAACACTTCAGCTTTTGGGTTTAAAACTTACTGTATCATTGGTCAACTTGCTACATATTAGTCACACATAGAACTAGTTATTTGGTTAATGAATCATAACACACTTTCTCACACACCTGAAAACCACATATCAACTTACACATTTGAAACTTTCCCCAAATCCTCAGGTGGGATTTACCTAGATTTCATCACTAGGTAAATGAAGTCAGTTCGGTGTTCTAGCTAGAATAAATTATGAGTCATAGATTTGGGCCTTTTGTACCTAATGGTATATTGAGGAATCCATAGCCAAAACTCCTAAAACCATATCTAGATGGATTCTAGGACCTTCATTATCCAACTTTCTCTTCACATAATCTGGTTAAGGCATAAGCCACTAAGAGACTAAAAATAATTCTTAGGAATTACTGCTATTTGGTTGTATGATATTTTTTGCCTTTTTATTACTTTTAATTTTGAGTTGGTAAGGACATTTTGTATGAAAACAAATTCTTCTCAGCCTTTTAGACTTGTTGACCTCTAGCTTTAGTCCCCTTGAGTGTTCTCTATTGACATACAAGCCTGTTGCATTCATTGTTATATTCAAATCTCATGTCTGGGTTGGTTAAATAGTGAATTTTTTGCCTTTCTAGGTTACACAATAACTAACCTCAGTTAGGCTACTGACATCAACATCTTTTCTACATACTGACCTTGGTTAGGCAATCGATATCAGTCTCTATGGATTTTTCTAATTTTTAGTCTACCTCAAATAGCAAGCTAAAATTGCCTACCTATTTTAATCAAACTTGGGTTTTTCTAATTTCCTATCATAGATATAGGGTCTATTAAATTTTTTTACCCTTTTTCATAGTCTTGATGTGAAAGCAAGCAAAGCTTCTCACTGATCACATAAGTTGGCAACCTCTTCCGCCTTCACCTCCTCTTTCTAATCCTTCCATGGAGCATGATCCCTGCATAGAAGGTTCCTCTAGCTATGTCAGTCTTAGTCAAAC
The DNA here is from genome assembly GCA_037957365.1 of Torreya grandis. Lineage (NCBI taxonomy): Eukaryota > Viridiplantae > Streptophyta > Pinopsida > Cupressales > Taxaceae > Torreya > Torreya grandis. The sequence goes on along the minus strand of JARHVA010000015.1, from coordinate 1,605,920 downwards.
ACACATCATGCTTGAGGTTGATCAAGATTTTACTTGATTCCTTGATCATAACACTAAAGCCCTGCAACATTACCTTGTCATGAGTTGGACACAACTCTTCTGCTGATCCAATTTATGGTATGCCCACTTCCATAATGGAGATAACATCAGTTATTTCCACCATTCCCAATATGGTTACTCAAACCATAGCTTTGATGAGTAAGCTAGCCATATCTAATGCTCAGAGTTTAGTTTCTCTAACTATGTATTCAAATCCAACTTCTATTGGGGTTTCCTTAACCTCTCAATTGCAAGCCACTCAACCAAGTTAGACCTCATTTTAGAACTTTGTTGTGTCAATCTTGATTACTCTAGTTCTGGTTATGTCAATCTTGATTACTCTTACATTGATTAATATAAGAGTAACCACCTATCCCTTAGCTAGTGTTGCCATAACCCAACCCACAATGGCAGTGCCTAGCCAAGGTTTTGTTTTGAATCCTATGGGATAAGCCCCCTTCTCCTCGACCCCTCAACCTATTATTCATTACCTGTATGTTGCATCAACCTAACCATAACAACCTATGTCATATACTATTTTAGGCTCTTTGCAAGCACCTTATAAATTAGGGAGTGCCTCTCAACCCAATCCCCTTATGGATCTAATAAAGATGATGATGGATAAGATGTCCATATTAGAGACATCTATTTTGGGTTCAAAGAATGTTCTTTCATATGATCAACTATGAATAGAGCCCATCCATCCTTTAGTACATATCCATCCTTATCCCAATTAGTGGGAGCTTCCTAAGTTCACTTTCTTTCAAAGCAAGGAAGACCCACAACAACACTTACAAGCATTTAGACATGCTTGTTACCTCATAAGACATGATGATGCATTATTTATTTGTACTTTTCCCATGTCCCTTATAGGTGCTACTCTAGATTAGTATAGATCCATTACTCGACACTCATTTTTTTCCTTCACCCAACTAACTCAACTATTTTTAGATCATTTCTCAATCAATATCTCTAAAAAGGTCTCAATCATAAACCTTTAATCTATTTGATAATAGAAGGATGAGTCTATAGCTGATTTCATTGCTCATTAGAGAGGTCTCATTAATCAACTTTACTTCTCATTACCCCAACCTAAGCTCATTGAAATATTTTAAAGAGCATGCACTAAGTACATCTCCTTGACCCTTTGAGTTTAAACCTTTTGCACATTTGATGAAGCCTTCACAATGGCATGAAATCTTGAGATTCAGGTAGTATATGAAGATCGAGTCAAGTTACATAACAAAAACACAAATTCTAATCCTAGTGACTCCTCTTCCTCTAAACCCTCCTCTTCCAACCAAAAGTCTAAAGGCTCAACCAATTTGGTAGTCATTAAGTCATTGTCTTCTATAAAGGTAGATCAATCCAATCCTTTGACTTTTTAGAACCCAATGAAGCAATTCTAGCAATGGTATAAACATAAAGAGTATACTCTGATTAGGGAGTCATATGCCTCCATGTTAGATAAGCTACTAAGGTAAGGAGATATTACCCTTCCTCAGGTCAAGCCCCCCATATAGTTTGATACATCCCATCCTATACCCACATGGTACAAGGAGGACCAGTTTTGTGGCTATCATTGACTGAAAGGATATGATGCTAACAATTATAAGACCCTCAAGAACATTGTTTAGGACATGTTTGATAAGGGTGATCTAGTTTTGGATAACCCCAAACCACCAACTAACTAGAACATGGATGTCTTTAGGAAGCCATTTATCGAGCACTCCTCTTCTCAGAATAATGTTCAGATGATGACTGATCATACACGTGATCAAAATATCCACAATATTAATGTGGTCTTTGCCTCAATGCTGGTCTAGCTTGCTCCACCTTTTCCTCTTCCCCAAGTAGATAAGCCAACCATACCTATCCCACTCCCTCAAGTAGAGGATCATATTTTTCCTCTTCTATTTCCATGGGAAGAGGGCCCTTCTCTGCCTATTCTTCTTCCATGTGAAGAGCCTGTTGTGCCCATTCCCCTCACTCACATTTTTCCTATTCTTCTATCACTTAAAAAACATTCATTACCCACTCCTCAACCATATGTTGAGGGGGGTATCATACCTTTTCTCTTTCCCCTTGAGGAGCCTTCTTTGCCTACTTCTCCTACACCAATGAAAGGTAGTGCCCCACCAACTCCTCTTTCATGTATATAAGAGCATGTTTCATCTAATCCCATGTTAGTCGAGGGACCAATTGCACCTACTCATATTGAGCCTTTTTTATGCTTCTCTTACCCATGGAAGAGCACACATTGTTGGTCCCTCATTCACACATTGAGAGAGAAATTATCTTGGTACTCTATCCACTTGAGGAGCTAGCTTTGCTAGTCTCTCCTCCACTAGTGGAAGATCATGTATATTCTCCTACCTTAGTTGAGGAGGATCCCATTACAATTCTCACCCATCTTTGGCTAGAGGTGGCTACTACCAATAATGTCCCTCTTTCACTATCACTTGAGTCTTCTATGGAAATAATAGTAAGGCTTGCACTAATGTTATCCAAACCCTTCTCATGGTTGGTAGGAAATCTTAGTTTTATTGACTCCAAGAAACTAGATCACATGGTATTTTAGGATCAGCTCAAAGCTCCTTTCCCTACATAAAAAAGTCATCCTCGATTGCTAACCCTTTTGCAAGCATTCACCCCAAGGTGTTTGACAAGGTTTGAGTTCCTTCTCATCCACCAAAGGAGGCTCAAAACCCAAAATTATAACCTTCACCATCTCAAGCATCTATCACACTAAAGTAAATCATATCTTTAGGCATTCACCCAATGTCCCATCTAACTCATCCATAAGTAAAGTTAGATTTGAACCCTCATATGACTAGGAAAAATGTCAAGCTTCTTAAGCCTCATTCACCTAATATGCTATCAACTTTTCCTTTGATATTGAGGCCACACCCCTTGAATTTGATTAGATCACCCTACACCTTGGGGAACCAAAAGGTGAAGTTATCAGTGCCCTTACCTCTACTTGATGGTGGTCCTTCAGCCTCTAGCATCTTGACACCTATCACTAAAAGGTGTCAATGAAACTTGTGGTCATGCCTTCACCAAAAAAAGCATCACACAAAACCCCTCTAACACATCCTAAATAAAAGAAGGTGTCAAACCTAGTTGCAATAATAAATACAAGCCCATTAAAAGGCTCTCATGCCTCTTTTTTGTGTCAATTATTAAAATCATCTCGCATAACCCTTCCCTTGATTAATCCTTATCAAACTCTTAGACCAAAACCTTCTTGGTCAATGACACATAGGTTTTTTTATATCATCGATCACCTGAACATGATATGGAGAGCTACAAAGCTCTCACAACTATCACCCATCAACACTTTGGTATAGACACTCTTTTTGAACAGCCTCTCATAAATCTCCCTATCACTCCAAAATTTGAACCCATGACTTCTCATGCTTCCTTGCCTAAACTTGATCCTAAGGACACATGAAAGAGTCCTTCATCACCTTCACCACCTTTATTCTAGATTATCTTGATTCATGTGGCCACTCGGTTACAAACTCAAAAATATAAATATAAGGAGAGGGTTACAACACCTTGGGTTCATCAATTTTCAAAGGATGCTTCCCCTCAAAAGTCTAAGATTTATATCTTGGGTACCATGTAACCAACATCTTCAGAGGTGGTTCAGGACTCCATGATCAATAAACTACATCAAACACCTATGAAGATGTCCCTATATGAGCTAATTCAAAATTCATCTCAACATCATCAGGCCTTGATTAAGGCCCTTCAAGTAGTTGAGGTTTAGCCTGATGATCCCCAACCTCTCTCAGTTTTTGTAGGCTCCCTCAATACTCTAGCCCTAGTTTTGTTTAGTGATTCTAAGATTCTCATTCATCACATAGATGACCAGGACCCTGCTCTTTTCATCACAACATATATTAACTAGACTTATGTCAAGAGAGTCATGGTTGATGGGGGTGAAAATATTAACATCATCTACATTCATGCCTATAAGCAATTGGATCTCCCTGGTCATTATATGTCATAATCAGATGTGGTTCTTCACTCTTTCAATGATACCATGGCTTCCCTAGTAGGTACAGTCATGCTTCATATTCATGTTATTCCTCACACTATTCTAGAGCTCTTCTATGTTGTTGAGGGAGAGTTCCAATACAACATATTTCTTAGACATCCATGAATATGAGCCATGACTTGTGTGCCCTTGACTTTTCATCATTGTGTTAAATTTGAATATGAGGATTAGGTGCATGTCATCTCAACTGATCTTTCTTTGTTTAAGATGAACAACATGACTTATAGGTCCAATGACATCCTTATACCATTAAAATTATCTCCTCCTCATCGTACTTTTGAGGCTTTAATAAGATCAAAACTACCCATGAATTAGATTCCTAAGAAAGATCCTATGGAGGATGCCTTCAAGTGCCTCACTCTTAGTGAATATCATCTCCTCATACTAGATATGTTCCATACTCCACAAGAGTATGGAATATTACATATGCATCCCTAATATGATCCTTGCATTAGGATGGCCATACCATATGGTCCTCCCAATCTTCACATGAATCTAACATATAGGGGGATTGATATATTTCCCACCACAAGAAATCCTCTCCCTTCTACCCAACTCTTCACATGTGACTTCTCCTTCCTAGTCAAACCTAAATTTTCTAACACTTATCTATATAGGTGTTCCTGGAAAGGGTTTGGTCTGGGCTGGTATGAGTAAGGATCTCATACACCCATCAAATACCCCAACAACAAAACCCTTAAGAATGACAAGAAGTGATATGGTGTGGGTTTTAAAGAGCCATCCAAGTGTGCTAAGGTTCCCCATGTTCTGATCATTGAGGAGCCTTTGCCTTATTCTCTACCTTTGCCTATCCTCCCACATTCTCCCATGAATTCATAGGTATCAATCCCTCTTAGTTTTTCTTCATGAATGTTTTTCACTTTGGGACCCTTAACCTATCAACATGATGGGGAAACAAGGTCCCTTCCCCTCCTTCATCTTGACATGATCGATGATGACTCTCTGAAAATCAACACAATCTAATGTCAGGATGATGACTCCATTCTTACCTACATGGGAGTTAAGGGCTCCTATATTTAAAAGTCATTCCCTTCGAAAATGCAAAATATGCTAAATGAATTAACCGTTGATATAAATTTGTAATCTCTAGATAACCCTCAAATTCTTAAAGTTGGTCAATCCTTATATTTTATTAAATAAAAGGATTATGCCACTTTCCTTGACAATCAAAGTAAAGTTTTTGCTTGGTCATACAATGATATGCCTAGCATAGACCTCATGATCATAACCCATAACATTGTCACAAATTGTGAATCTAAACCTATTCATCAAAAGCTTTGCAAGATGTATCCTCACATTGCCCTTCTCATCAAAGAGGAGATTCAACACCTCTTATCTATTAAATTCATTCAACCTATTGACTACCCACAATGGGTCTCTAACATCATCCCCATCACTAATCCCACAAGGGGACTTTGTCTTTGCACTAATTTTTATGATCTTAACCTTGCATGCCCAAATGATGATTTACCTTTGTCTAACATCGACCAACTAGTGGATCTTATGGTCAACCATGAGATGCTTTCTCTCATGGATGGATTCTTTGATTACACTCAAATCTTGATTTCTCTTGAAGACCAACATAAAACCACTTTCATTACCCCATGGGGGACATTTTATCATTGTGTTATGCCCTTCAAGTTGAAAAATGTTAGGGCTACTTACCAATGCACGATGACTTACATTTTCCATGTCCTCCTTCACACCATCATGGAAGACTATGTGGATGATTTTCTTGGTAAATATAAGCATTACCATAACCATTTGGTGATCCTTGAGATCATCTTTGAGCATTTTCTATGCTACAATGCTTATCTTAACCTAAAAAAGTGCATCTTTGGTGTCCTCTTTGGTAAGATACTAGGATTTAATTTCTCTCTAGGGCATTGAGGTTGATCCTAATAAGATTCAAGCCATTATAGAAATGCCTCCACCCAAAAACCTTAAGCAACTTCATAGTCTGCAAGGAAAATTACAATCCATTCAACATTTTATCTCCCAATTATCAGATAGATGTCAACCATTTCATCACCTTCTTAAAAATAATGTCTTATTTGAGTGGAGTGAGGAGTGTCAAAAACATTTGATTCCCTTAAAGATTATCTTCTTTTCCCACCAGTCCTCATTACACCTAAGGAGGATCAACCTTTCTATCTCTATATTTTAGCAATAGATCACTCTATCAGTGTTATGATTGTGTATAGGGATGAAAACCACAAGGAGCAAGATATATACTATATAATTTAAATGATTATAAAATCTAAAACATGGTACACTCACATCAAGAACTTTATCTCACTTTAGTCTTCATGGCTTATAAGATTTGACACTATCTCCTTTATCATAAGACCTATGTCATCACTAGCACCAATCCCCTCAAATATATGCATTTCAAGACCTATCAAAACTAGCACATGGCTCATTTGATTATGCTTCTCACTGAGTTTTATTTAGAGTTCATTCATAAAAAAAAATCAAGGGGAAAATGATTGCAGACTAGTTGGCTGATGCTTCTCTTCCCAACATGTAACCTTATAATATCAAATTTCCCAATGAATCCATCATACACTCTTCACTGATGACACCACCTATCAAATGATGTTATTTTTTGATGGGACCAAATGTCAAACTGAAGGGGGTGTAGGGGTCATCCTTGTTCCTCTCAATGGTGAATCCATGCCTTTGTCTTTTAAACTAGATTTTGAGTGCACCAATAACATGGTAGAATATGAGGCCTTAGTTCTCAAGCTTTAAACAAACCTTTTTATGAGGGTCAAGTCCATCCACATATATGGAGACTCCTATCTTGTGGTGAATCAAGTCAATGGCTACTATTAGTGTAAGAACAACATCCTATAGTGGTACAAACACCATGTAGACACACTATTAGCCTCTTTCGACCATTATATCTTAAAAATTATTCCTCATTTGAAAAATAAGTTTGTTGATACCATGGAATCTCTCCACCATCTAAAGTCAACTTTGTAGCCTACTATGATGGTGATGGGGAGGCCTAATGGTCAGGTCACTATGATATGCTCATAAGCCTAGTAATGTAGAAGGTGACCCATGCAAAAGATGTGTAGACACCAAAATTGTGTCGACTCCCCTTGGTCCCTTACATACTTATTAATTCAAAATAAACTACTTATTTTAAATTATGACATCACCCTAGGACACATCACCTAGGACACCTCACCTTGGACACCTCACCACAAGACCATTTCCTACCCCATGACTCACCCTATGACTAAGTCCTTCATATCATAACTACCTTAGACCCATTCCAACCTTCTAACCAACACTTGTGCTTAATAACCTCACCCATTGACCATTCTCTAATGGCAAATACACTCGGTAGATGGAGGAATGGGCAAAGGGCTAAAAATATATCTTTTACCCATTCTCTAGCCACCGATGTCAGTCAATTGTCAGCTGAGCCAGCGGGATCACCGACGTCGGTTTATTTAAATCGAGTTCTAACCCCCAAAATAGCTAATCACAAATCTCAAATCACGAATCTTGGCTCTTTAACTCTCTGATCACTAACCCCTAAATCCCTGACTCTCTCTGAGACATCACCAGGCATTAGACTTCAACTAACACTCCCTTGGCCACAAAGACTCTACGCAAATCACTCCAGATTAAATTAGAACATTGCACGAGGTCTTCAGCATCAAGCCACAATAGGTACAAGCATTCAACACCTTGGTTCTTCATCTCACTAGAGCTAAGTATTTCTTCTGCCCTTTCATTTCAATAATTTAGAAAGCATTAGTAATTATTTTCTATTTACTATTTCTAAATACTATCAACCAGACCAGACCTGACCTTCAACCAGACCCAAATTTCTCCCTGGAGAGGTTGAAAAGCCTTCCTCTCACCCTTACCCTTTTTGACAACCTAGCCTCTACCTTTATCCTTCTACGGACCTTATTCGTCTCCCTGCAACCTTGCATAGACCTTTTAAACCCACAAAATCCCTCTGTCGACCATGAACATAACCCTGAGTCCCATCCAAGGACCATTGCCCCTACCAATGTCGGCAGCCTAACTGACGTCGGCAACATTGACCAACTGACGATGACAGACTAACTGACGTCGATGACTGTGAGAGGTAGATTGCAAGAATCAGGTATGTGTTATCTATTTCTCTTCTTTAGCCTTTCATTATTTCTCTTTCTAGCAACACTCTTTTGTCAAATAAGTGGACTGTCATCCCTCAAGGAAGTCTTTGCACTTCTAGGACAGAGCTTTGCTTGGCAATCCACCATATATCATCTAACATTTTCTTTGTTTAAGTCTTTCTTATCTACAGGTGTCATCCTCCATAGCCAAAGAGGAGCTCCTTCAATCATCTAGATATGGTGCACAACTTAATCCAGGTATCATCTAACCCTTAACCCTTTATCTTTAGTTTCTTCTTCTTCTAAATGTAAACAAAAAAAAAGTGAGTAGAAACAAGATGTACCACCATCATAATTTGATCCCCCATAGCTCTTTATATAGCTATGTGAGGAAGATGGTACCCCAAGTAAATAACATCTTCCACTATAGCATGTCAGCTAGTACACCTATCAAAGCCACTAGAAATATACTACCATCTACATCTGATAATGCATAAAGAATCACTTCAATCATGAACATGACTGTGAGTCTATGCTCATCATCATCAGCCTCATATAGGGGCTCATATGTGAAGCTAGAAGAGTGGTACTCTATCTCCCTAGTATGCTCTCCAAATAATGTGCACATGAGTACATTATGCTCATCTTGACTACATGCATATAAGTTGACACCATGTATCGGTAGCCTGAATATTTGATATACATCCTCTGGCAGGATTTTCATCTTGCCTATGGGAAGATGAAAGGTGTTAGTGGTTAGATCCCACTACTTTATTAATGCCACCATCAAGCTCACATCCCTCACAACTGAATCATATCTCCAATAGACTCCTAAGCCAACTATAGTGATATGCTCCCACTCATCGAGAGTCACACCTGCTCATATCCTCGATAGCAAATTTGGGAGTCAATCTCAAAGTGTGAGCTCCTATCTCACATATAAACATAAATGCATACATCATTAAAACTAAGAACTATTCATCTCAACCAACCCTCCCTCTAACCTAATTTCCCCTTTGGGAGAATTACATTGTCATGAGACCCTTCATAGGGTTATGTAGGTAGCACTTAGTTGACATAGGGTCTCTTGAGTTTAGCTCAACCATTTTCACCTAGAGAATAACACCTAACTAGTTTATTTATGAACCCATCCGTTTCCTACACTATGAATGATCATAAACCCTTTAATGCCCAACTTATGGTGCTTGAGATCTAACCTTTGCTCCTTGGGTTACCTAATTACCTCCTAAAATGACCCTCTTTGACCCCTCCCTACTTTTATAGAGACTAATGTTGGTCCTTACTTGACCAATGTTGGTCCCTTAGATTAGGACCAATCCTTTGTAGGTTGATTAATGTCGGCTGAAGCCATCAATGTTGGTGACTAGTTCATCCCTAGGGCTGAACTATTGGAGCCTCCCATACCCCTTTTCTACCCTACAAATACCCTTAGCCCTCCTCAACCTACCCAAATATCCCTAATTTCACTTTATAACCTATAGATACTCTTTCCCCCTCCTCCTTACCCTTTTTTGCCCCTATTTCAAAAATTTTCAAAATCCAAATTCAATTACAAATTGGGTGTATAGTGGTCTTACCTCATCAACTTAATGATGATGGGCTGGGATGGTAGGCATTGGGGTAGCCACTTCAGCTATGGAGTCTCTAATAATAGGTGCAACCATATTAATATAAAATTCACCCATGTGGTCTGATGGTGTCTTATAAGTGCTAACCTCACTCCACTCACTCTCAAGTTCTTTACAATTCCTCTCCACCACTCAAAACTTACCACCTAGCTCACACATAACATGAAAGTGATGGTTTCACACATTAAACTCTAGAGCTCAGTGTTGGAAATCAAAAAATGATAAATGAGATTTATGGGGGACATCGAACCCTTTTTTAAAGTTTGGTCAGCGATCAGTGTTGACATTTATATGCCATAGGCAATTGACATCAGCTGATATCCATCAACATTAGTCTTGTAGCTGATGATGATTATGCCACCGATGTTGATAACCTCATCAATGTCAATCATATTTTTATAGGGAAATAATTGCCAACCCTCCCTCCCTCAAAAGTTTATCTTAACTAAGAGCATGTGACCCTTTCATAGTCCAAAATGGACTACATTATGGGTAATTAGAGATCATGCATATCTCCTAATCATGATATCTAGCTATAGGGTTCACTGACATCTCCCACAACAATGATGAATGACTTGGAGATCATGTATATCTCCCCAACTAGACACACCCTTTGTGACAACATTATTGTTTTCACTAGGTTAGCTAGCACTATGATTACTTTGAAGTTGGCTTTTTCATAGGCATTACAAATCATGACCCTAACTAGTCCTTGTTACCTACAACCATTTTGTGTCTTCCAAGAGCACTTGTATTTTTAGATACTTAGGACACATCTACCATTGGAGATATACCTTTGATGGTTTTAACTTGATCAACTGTCACTTATATATGCTATGGATTGATTATTTCTATTTACATCCACCTAACCTATTAACCATTTGACCAACTTTAGCATGAAATTTTGTGTGTGTGTGTGTGTGTGTGTGTGTGTGTGTGTGTGTGTGTGTGTGTGTGTGTGTGTGTGTGTGTGTGTGTGTGTGTGAGTGTGTGTGTGTGTGTGTGTGAGTGTGTCACATTATCACTACATTTCCACTTCCCACCTAACTTTACCCACTTATCATCTTTAAAAATGATCATCGATTATGGTTTTACCACCATCAGTCCCCATTTTGAGGGGGCATACCTCATCCATTCCTTGGGGAAACAAACCTTTGTTTTTGTCTCACAACTTGTGGATACAAGTTATAAGTCCAAAAGGGGGAAATATAGACACTAGAATTATGCTAATCCCTTATGTGATTACCTAGGTTGCATTACCCCTTAGCCTATTTATTATTTAATTCCCTAACCTATATCTTTACCCTTTAGGCACATCTAATTAATTTAATTGTTTAATTAAATTAGTTAAATATCTTTTGGACACCTCACCTGACCACCCTACCCTATGACTGGTTCTCATCCTCTGACTCACCCTAGGACTTAGTCATTCTATCCTAACCACCTAGGACCTATTATTCCCCCCTCATAACTCCTTAACTACCTCACTGCCTCTCAACCTCATTTTATGACCATTTTCTAATGGGAAAACCCATTTTTTGAAGTAAGAAATAGGCTAAAAGGCTAAATATAGCCTATTTTACCTAGTCTTGGGGAATCAACATCAGTTAGCCCTTAGTTGACACTGATAGGCCAACCAACATCAGTTAGTTAGGCTTACTTCTAAATTGGCTATAAGGTAAAAAATTCATTAATTTGTAGAGATTTTTCATTATCAGAGCATTCTCTCATCATTATCAACATCTAGGTTTACCGTCACTCTACATGAATTGTTCCATATTAGGAATTGATAAACTACATAGTGTTTTGAGCATCATGAACTAGAAGCATATGCTTTTCCCCATCTATTCATGCACTAGTTCATCAAGCCTCATCAAAGCCATCTATTTGGCATAACTATTCACCTATCCAGCCTAGCTAAGTACATTTTAGTGTTTTTGCATGTTTTAAATAGTCATTTTATATTGGTTTTACAAATATACTATTTAACTATTCATGAAACCTAAGCTTCCTCTATGGAGGAGTTGTAACACCCCCCACCTCCATCTCTCTACCTCATCATATCAACCTCTACCTTGCCGTTCCTAAGTCTTACTCACCCCCTCATGAATCCTCATGACCCCTCTACCAGATCATAACTCCTTTTCCCTTTTTAGAAAGTCCTTCCATAACCCCACCAATATCATTGCCCCAACTAATATTGGTTATCCAAACCAACATCAGTGACCTAAACTAACACCGGTCACTTAACTGATGTTGATCATTATGTTTTTATACTAGCAACCCCAAAACCTCCCCAACATCCTCACCAAATCATAATTCCACTACCCAACCAACATTGCATTTATTCATTGACACATTCAGACATGTAGCATAGTAAACAATATTCTAACCCTCTCTCTCTCTCTCTCTCTCTCTCTCTCTCTCTCTCTCTCTCTCTCTCTCTCTCTCTTTTCATTTATGTTTATTTTGAAGCTCTATTTCTAAATAGTGGACTGTCATCTTAGGGAAGTGTTACGCTTCCTAGAACAAGCACGTAGCTTGGAAGCCCACACATATCTCCGCTAATAACAATTTTTTTAGTGTTTTCTTATACACAGGTGTCTTCTTCCACAACCAAAGAGGAGTTATCATAATGTCTAGAATGGTGCACATCATTCTAGGTACTTAATCACTTATCCCTAACATTCATACTTCTATTTCTTCCTTTTAGAATAGATAACAAAAAATGTTAGAAACATTTATGTGGAAACTTTAAAGTTGTCATTGTGAAATCCATATCTTGAAGCTTGTCATATCTTTGAAAATATGTCTTGTTGAGAAGACCAAAGGGAATATGTTGTATGATATTCTTTAACTACTTCCAAATGCAAAAAAAAGGAGAAGTATGGTGTATAACACTCTTTGACTATTATATATCATCATGTAACTAAAGAAGGAATAATTAGATCATATGCCCCCATTTTGAGGTTCCAAATGAACTTGTGAATCACACATCTCAAAATAAAATGATTAAGCATACCATGTGTCAAGGAGGAAAATAAGGCATCGATATGTAACCATAGCAAGGTTTTATCATTAAAACATGTATGTAAAACTAAATTTGGTATAATCATAAAAATATATCATCATGAAAACATGCATGTATAGAGGACTTGGATCTATATGTGTATAGGTATAAGTAAGATATCATCATAAAAGTGCATATGTAATAAGGGAATTTAGCCTAAGTGTATCTAAATTTAATTCATATAACTAAGATGTCATTGTGAAGGCACATGGGTAAAAGGTAACATGACCCATGTGTGTTTGGGTCTAATAAATGTAGGTATAGTAATAAGAGGTTTCCATTGTATGAGAAAGATATAGTCATTGTAGGTGTATGAGTATCATGCTCATTTGTTGGAAACATATAACCTGTCTAAGTGTGATAATGATATGCCCTAGTATTACATAATAATAATAATAATAATAATAATAATAATAATAATAATAATAATAATAATAATAATAATAATAATAATAATAATAATAATAATAATAATAAATGAAGCACTAAAGTAACATTACCCAAAATATGTATTGTAATAATAGGTATATCAAATTAAAACATACATATGGAGATTTTCCCCAATAAATGCATGATAGAAATCATAGAAGCGTAGGCAATTAACAAAAAATATATGTACGATGTGGATCATGGAAAATAAAGGCACAATGTGCATGATATAAATTATGGCACCAATATATAGGAACATAAAATAAATAAAAAAAGAAAATGAGGTAGACCAAGTAAAAAAAACATGTCTCACTCATAGTAGACAAATCAAGTAATGTCATAGGCATAGTATCCAATAGAAGCAAGGAACATACATCAACAAATGTAAAATAAGAGAGGCACACAAATAAATAAGCATATGAATAAAAAACATCAACTAGAGAGAAAAAATAGAGGCATGCCAAGTTTTAAGCATATTAAGTAGACACATTGGGAAAAGAGTAAACAAGAGAGACATGCCAAGAAATAAACATATGAAGAAAACATGTTAAACACTCTAAAATCAATGAATTCATAGAGGAATAAAATCACTCATATGACTAATCATAATAAGGATAAAATGAACATGAGCATAAATTGAATAACCCAACATGCAAGGTATTTGATAGACTAGGATATATAATCACATGAAAGTGTAAACACTCAAATTTAACCATTAAGTGATTGGAAATATTAATCTTGAAATCCTTATCTTGATTGGATTATTAATCATTAAATTAAATTAAAATCCCTATGAGATTCTTTAATATTATACTCACTATCATAAAGTTACTGAAAACATCATTCATCCATCCATAATCAACTTACATGTTCCTATCAACTAAATTTTAGTAATCTATGGGATTTTGGGACAGGAATACACTAGATTAGATAGGGTCGTAACCTAGGCTTTTAAATTAATTCATCTTTATCTTCCATTATCTAACTGATACAAATTTTAGATGCTCTATGTTGACTCTCTTGTAATTTTAGCAAGGTCAGTTAATAATAATATTCCAAATATTCCTCTATATAAGCACATCAAGGCCTCTCAAAGAATCATATAGAAATTACTTGGAAATTATACTACACATTGCTCAAAATGACATTAATATTTCCAATTAAAGTTTTGATTTATCTTAAAAATCATAGGCTGAGTCTGAATCTATTTTGGTCAAGGGAATTGATTATCAAGCATTCAAGTCAATTTACTAGTTGTATCCATATAGAAAATATCAAGATTCACACATTCACTCTAAGAGGAAGAATTATATTTTATTGAGGCATTTTTGAGCCATGTAGGCAATAATTAAATTACACTAGGTTTTTAGAAGATAGCTCAGCTATTATCCTTGCCCAATTCCTCCCTTTATATTTGATATCCATTTGGTTTATTTTTCAAGAACTAGAGTTTAGTATTTTAGGTAATTCCATGTGTCAAACTAGAACCTTTAGGGTATCAACAGACCCTCTTAGACAACCAAATATACTTAAAAAAAAAAAAAAAAAAAACCAAAATCAACATGAACATGATTACAGTCAATAGACAAGGCCATAATGCTCCTTTGTCTACTATAACACAACTCTATCCCAATACATCACAAAATTCTATTTTTGCCTATGATGTAGTTCATAAATCCTCCCATTTAGTTTTGTATAAGTTACACACCTACACAATCATCATAAATTAGATCCAAGATAGGTTTACATATTTCATTAAAATTTACTATTTATAACACATTTTTATTTATTATATTTTACATTTAGGTTCTATATATTCTATAGATATAAATTAGTATTTGATCATTTAGTGTCTTAATAAATTTTATTGTAAATTAAAATAACACATTAAATATTCTAGTGAACCTATAATTGTTTAGAACACTACTTTTTATTTACTTTATTTTTGTTCTAGGATTTCATAGATATTTTTATAAATTCTTGACATTGAAAGAAATAACCTTTAACTTTAGATATAAATCCGACACCGCTAGGTAATATCATTTGACCTTGGATTTTAATTAGACACTGAAGAATTTTTCATGTCACCTCAGATGACATATTACACTCAAGAAGTTACTTTTGATATTGGGTTGACTTTTTTTTATCTCTATACGCAAAAAAAATTCAATTGTTCTTTTCTCTTTATTTTTTATTACTTGCTGCTTGTTTTTAATAACTATGTTTTGATAGTTGTAAACATTCTTAGTTGTTATCATTACAAGTAAAATGATGATCTATTTTATATACATCTTGTTGTGAGGGGAAATACCTCAATACTTAAGCCATTATACAACACTTTACATGGATTTTAGTTTCCATGTACCTCATGTTATATTGGAAATACCTAGGATCCCTTCATTACACCATAGGAAGTCTCTTTAGACATTTGATTTATGGTTCACTTGAGAGGATCATATCACCTAAGAAAGATACTCTCATCATACCCTCAAATATGGGATAGTGGGATAAAATTATGGTCTTCCATCTATATTTAGTGTTGTAAAACATTGAGCCTACACTACTCTACGAATGAGAAATTATATTTGTGTTCACACAATCATTCAAAACCTTACCTATATCACCCTTTATAACTTGATTTTTTATTGGATTATATTCATATTCATTATATTTTTAATACATATAACATTATTTTCTATCAATAAGCCTTTTCTTTATTAGATTTAATTTATTTTAATTCATTGTATATCATTGGTAGTCAAAGTAAAAATGGTAATGATGCTCATCCTCTACATTATTTGTTCTCTACTCATGTTGTCCATTTTAATTTTGAAAATGAATGTATAAATATCCAAAATAGTAAATATTATGGAATAATAATATATTTATGATTATGATTTTTATGATGTAGTAATGAATAGGCAATTTGATATTGATGAAACTTGGGAACAAGAGTTCATAGAAATGAAGGACAACATTAGTTATGAATAAAATCCTATATATCCTTTCTTTGAATTGTAAGATAATACTAATAATAATGATGTTATCTCTTCTTCTTTAAAAATAGTTGATATTGAGCCTACATGTCATAGCTCTTCCTCTTTTTTAACTAATAAAGATGAAATTCCTTTCTCTTCCCTTAGCACATCACAAGTTACAATTGAAAACAATGACATTCCTCCTCCAATATATCCTCTTGATAGTGTTTGTATGCATATTAAATCAAAACCACCTAAGTTTTATTATTTTTAAGCTCTTCAAGATCAAATCATCACTATGAAAAATTCAATAGAAAAGTTTTGAGGGAAAAATCAATATTTAAATTCAAAGACCATATCACTTGATAATAACACCAAATATACAATACATGCAAAATATGATAGTGAAATTCATGTTTATACATCTTCATTTGGATATATTGATCTTCAAAGTTAAATTAAATATATAATTTTTGATTCAAAAAGTGTACAAAAATCTAATAAGAGTTCAAGTGAGATTCTAAGAGAAATGTTTTGATACAAATTGATTACATTACCTTCTATGCTACGTATAAAGAGATAAAAATAATATTGTACACACACAAAATTCATGGGCATCATACATATAATTATTTTTATTTAAATAAAAAAATATAATTTATCATTTATTAGTGGTAATCCTAAAATAGATAAATCAATACAAAAACTCATTCACATTAAGGTTGCATCTCCTAAAGAACAAGTGCAAGTAGAACAAGTGAAAAAACAATTATAGATGGATAAATCAAAGAGACAAAGATTCAAAAGGAAAAATTAGAGAAAGAAAGATTATAAAAAGAATAAGATTAAAATACAAGATTAAAAAAAGAAAAATTACAAAAGGAACATATTGAAAAGAAAAGGTTACACAAGTTACATAAAGAGAAGTTATAAAAATAGCAATTGATAAAAGATAATTCATAAAATCAAATTCAAGATAAGAAAAAAAAAAACATTCTTAAGAGAGGGTTTCTAACAAAAAAATGTTCAAAAGAAAGGGATGCCTAAAAATGTTAATGTTACAAGTATGGTTCTAAAAGAGGTAATTACAAGCCCTTCTTCATATCAAGACTCTTTTGTTATCACTACTCATATACATGAATTTATTTTTACCAATTCCAAAGTTATGGACTATCAGGAAATATTTTTTTACGTCATTTATTATGTCTCTTGGTTATAATCGTCAGCACATAGATCAAGTTATTGGATCAAAATCATGTCTAGGATCAATTGAGTTATAAATGTTGTTTGCTTCAAAAGAGTTTCATCTTAATTTCATCACTATTTCTCAAACAAGTTCATATAATTTTATTCTTGGAGGATCATGGTTAACATCAATATGAGCAATAATCTATAAACTCTAAGGTTGCATTACATTTGATCATGAAATAAAATTCATTTCCATTTCAAAATAATAAACATATTAAGAACAAGAACAACAAAAATAAAATATATCTTCAATTGATATTATAACTAATACAACCAATGAATTATAAATAGAGACACATGATGAAATACATATTGTAAAAGAGAAACCAGAAAGGTTAATACCATAGTATGGGGTAATTGGTTTTACATATATAGATAAAAATGTGATCAAAATGGCATATCATAATTTTAAGTGCAACTTAAGAAGTTAATTATTTCCTATGATGATGATTATGATCATAATAATGATTATGCATACTATGATTAGAATGACACAACTAATATGAAAATATAATTGAGTGTTTTAACAGACATGATACAAGATCTATATTGAGGCATCCCCTTGATCATATCTTGGGATTATAGTTTCCTATCTCCATTTATACATATATTATTTTATTTTACTTTGTTGTTAATTATTTTATTCCTTATCCAAAACATTATTATAACCTTGGGATTTATTTTAAATTTAGACATTTACCCTCTTAAATTAAAAAAATTATTCGACTAATCCAAAACAACTATTTTATAATGCTTTCAATGCATATTATTTATGGTAATCCACTTTCTTACTATTTCATATCTATCATGATATGGATTCCTTTGCACTTACATGATCAAATATATTTAATCCTACATTCTTCAAGAGCACACATAGTCTCTTTCCCATCAGGGGCATGGAAATTATTTTATATACCAATCATTTGTGCTACATTACTAGAACTCTTCTACACATACAATGGGGGTACATTACTTTCCTTCTTTCTTACCACACTATGCTTTAACACCTTACTATAGATTGTTTGAGTCCCTCTCATTTATTCTATTTTTGAAGCCTTGCTTATTAGTACTTTCCAATTTCTTCAAGTTCTAATTTTGAAAAAGTTCAAATATTTCATTTTTTTTTCAAAAATAAATAAAATAAAAAAGTTAAAATATTTTACAAAATTCAAAATCATGACCTCCAATCTATTTTTTCCATATGTTTTATTTCATGTTAGTAGATGATATATTTTATTTTTTGTAAACACACTACTTTTAATGAGGTATGTGAATGTGATACATGGCATATTATTACATGGTTTTTCATTGTCGGGCTTCTATTTTTACCCAACAACCTTGCTAAGCTAGGGGCATCTCTTCATTCTCCATGAACACTTTAACATGTTGTATCTATCCATAATATCTCTACCATGTTTAGATATATATCTTAATTTTATTTTAATAATCACTCATACTTTACATTGTGTTCCATGAATATTCTATTTTATAACAATGACATTTTTATATATGATTGATGTAGACTAGTCTCATTTACTATATGCTTCTTTTAAAAATTATTACTTTACTTGATAATTTAAGACTTGCTTGCTTATTTTGTGTGGCCCTTGACATTATGTTTGAAACATAAACATGTTCTTACTTGTATGGAATCATCATGCCATTTGAGTGTGGCTCTTGACCCCATATATTTGTGCAACATTCACATGTCTTTTATATGTGGCCTTTGGGCCTTATGTGTGACATTATATGAAAATTTCATGACATTGTGTGACATTAGTTGTTACTATGGTACCATGATCCATATCATGCATTACTTATATTCTATACTTTTACTCTTATTCCATGATATATATCATGCACATGTTGTCTATGTGCTTCAATATTATATCTATCTAACACATATTTCATATACGATTCAATACTATATTCAATACTATAATGCAATGCATTTCAAATGTTCATATGCTGCTACATGATTACATATTTCAAATATTTTATAGTTCTCTTTTGAGATTAGTGGCTTGCAACCAACATCCCTCATAACAAAAGGGGGCATTAGAATGGGCTTTCATTAAGAATTCAAGCTCTCATGAACACAAAATTTCATATTTATGATATAATACAATGTTCATATTTTTAGTATATTTCATAATTTTTAGAGTATGGGGGAATATAACATGCATTTACACTCATTCCTATAGTTACTTGAGTAAAAATTCACATATACTTGATGCATATGTACAAAAGTTACAATTATAAGCTATAGGTTTTAAACAGTTAAAAGTTCAATTAGAATTTAATATCAATTTAGTATAGTATAGGGATAATTAATTTCATTCATGTTCATGTTACTATATTTCAAATTTTAAATTTTAAATTTCAAAGTTCAAAGTTTTTAAATGTAAATTTTTTTAATATAGAATCTAGATTCATCTGCAACAATGTGATTCATCTCATTTTTTAAGTGGGCCACATTAGAGTTTAGTGACACTCAATGTCTATGGTTGAACTTCAACAAGATACATTTGGTGGTTCTACCCCTTCTTATACTATGTTTACGATTAGTGACACTTAATGTCTATGATTCCATTGTAGCGACCCACATTTGGTGGTTCAACCCCTTTAATTAATTTACAAAGTACTCTACACATGAAGATCAGGGATGGGAAATACAATATTTCCAACTCAATGGCTTTCACTAGTTTTTCAAATTGAGACTTGATCCCTCTCAATTTTCCATAGGTTCAATATTTCTCCAAATGACTCAAAAAATGGGCATAAATACTTCTCCACTTTCAAGTTACATGGTAATTATATTGAATACTCTTTTAGGTGTATTATTTCTTCAATCTCTTTTCAAATTTAAAATTTAAAATTTCAAGTTTAAGATTTACAATTTTAAAATATGGATAGTGACTACTTTCAATGGCATTATTTCAAGTTTTACATTGAAGCATATTAAAATCAAGATTCACATCAAAAGATAAAGTGTGCATACACACTTAGGTTCACATCTTCTTTACTCTAGTAATTTTAATTTATGGCATCACTATAATACGTTGGGTGAAATGTAAATACTCAAATTTAATTATTAAGTGATTAAAAATGTTAATCTTGACATCTTTACCATGATTGGCTTATTTACCATTCTGTTAACTTGTAATCTCTATGAGAATCTTCACCATTCTACTCATTATATTGTACTTATTGAAAACATCATTTAGACACCCCTAATCTACTTAGAGTTTCCTGTTAGCCAATTTATAGTAGCCTATAGCCTTCTAGGACAAGACTATAAGAGGTTGGACATGACCTCATCCTGACTTTATCCATTAGTGTACCCTTGTACCCTACTCACTAACAAAATTTTAAAATTTGAGACACTTCAAGTCAACTTTCCTGTACTTTAAGAAAGATCAATTAATGAAAACATTCCAAATATTCCATTATATAAGCACATTAAGGCCTATCAAATAATCATCATCTAGAAATCACTTGGAAATTATACTACATATTGAGAAACAAGACACTAATCCTTCCAATTCAAGTTATAATTTATCCTAATAATTAGAGACCAAGTTTGAAGCTATTTTATTATAGGTCAAGGCCATTCATTGTCATGTATTTTTTATGATCTCAGCTTTGTGTGATCTAATTTCCTTTTATATCACTTTTGGTTACACATTTAATTTTTTTTAACATGATACTTAGTTATTTTATTTGCTATTGAACTATTACTTAGATGTTATTAGGACTCTATTTTGATATGTTATGATATGTACTAGACATGTTTATGTTGTCGTATGGATGATTAAATTTAGTTTATTACATAATTAATTGATATAAATTCAAATTAGAATTACTTGTTATGTTTGATATTTATTTTTCTATTCATATATTATTGATGTATATTTATAATGATTGCAAGAATAGGAAAACAAAAAATGAGCTAGGTTGAATTTGGTTTTCAATAATAGATGTTACAAAAATGGAAACAATGAGCTATTGATATTTTGAGCTAAGAGATCTAGAGATTCATCTTGTTTTGGTCCTTATTGACTTTTTTGTTTGTTTATCTATTTGGATATTTAGCAAAATTATTATATGTTTTATCTTTGACTATGATTTGTCTTTTTAGTCTTACTTCATGTCTATTATGGTAAGCAATTGCATGTTTTTTTCTTGTTTGGAGGTCGAGAAGGAAAATATCAAACTTGGATTTGTTTTATATGGATTTTCCATGTTGATTCAACCATCTTCGTGACTGAGAAATTGATTTGTTTAAAGGGGACCATAGCTAGATCATGGGATCTTCATTAGTTATTTTATTTATTTTTAATCATAACATGCTTAACTTTGGATTTTGACTCTATTTGGAATTAGGTCATGATGACTCAAATCCTAAAGTCAACCCATCGAGTAACATTGCAGTCATTTTGGTTTTGGCCTTTTGTGATTATGGCAAGCTCATTATACCAAACCTTGGCCAAACTCTTTTGAAAATTTTGGTGAAGGCCATTGAAGGCCTAGTGGAATTGGTTTGAGTTATTAAGTTCATTTTTTGGTTACATTTTGGTGAGAATGAAGGTTATTTGTTGGATGTTCTTAGTTATTCATGATACAAATGCATGACCAGTGTGGGATTTAATGGTATCCAATAGATTTCAAGAGGGTTTAACAGGGTACAAAGAGAAGATTTTTGTTTTCTTCAAGGCCATGGTATTCTTCTACATTTTTTGGTGCGATTAATGAGTACGTAGTTTTTATTTTAATTTTATGATGAGTAAATAATAATAGTTTTTCTAATTTTTATGAGAATGGAGTATAAATAAAAAAATAAAAACCCATTATAGGTTCATTTAAAGTCTGTAGACTTCACAATGAATCCATAATGATATAGTCAACTCACAATTAAATACACTCTTATGGTAATGTTTTGGGTTTGTTTTTGTTTAGTTTGATGCAAAGTGTTGGTATTCAAATATGCAGTTTTAATCACTATTTTGTATCACTGTGATTTTTGGTTGAATGAACTATTAGACTAAGTCAGTTAAGTCATAGGCTTATTTGCATTCAATTTGGAGGCTATTGATTGTTGATAGTAATTGTATGAAGGATATATGTTAGTTGTAAGTGTTAATTTTGTGTTTTTTAGGGTTTTGAAAACTTCATGTTTGTTTCAAATGGATTTTTAGAGTATAAGGTTTCATTAAAAGTTAAACTAAGTTATTTATTCTATATAAATTATATTATATTTTTATGATGGTATTATATTAAATTTTTATTCTGTAGGAATTGTATTATAATCTACATGGCACTAGATACATTCCCTTTTCTATCCCTTTCAACCTGAATTCTTCACATGGAAGATGGAAATCTTAGGGAACTTAGCTCTATTTCCTAGAAAATATAATCATTTTTGGAAAATCTTTCAATCTGACATTTTGTTTCAAATCTATAAAGCTATAAACTATGCTTTCTTTAACCATGAAGAGTTGAAATGTAGTTTTTCTGGTTACTAACAAAATTATTATTCTATCTAATGTTACTTTTAAGATTCAAAGCTAAAAAGACATGGTTTTTCTGTATCTCAACAAGTTTTAATGTTTGCTCGATCACTGGGGAAATGCTCTATGCATAGTTAGTCATGAACCTTTTGAGCCCCCATGCCATTCTTTACCTCCCCAAGGATAAAGGCATGTGCTACATTGACAATAGTCCATAACTAGACATAAGAGTCATTCTCCATGATGGTCACCACCTCAATGGTATTCTCCTCATCATGGTTTCTTGAGTAGCTCATCTAGATCTGGAGGTGATGGTAGGGACTAGGGATTTCCTCTCTTGTCCCAAGATGGTGACATCAGAGGCTGGGGTTCACCTCCCAAAGGTAAATTCCTACACCTGGCTCTATAAATTTACCCTAAAAGAAATCAAAATGAGACATTATAAGATCAAAAAAGCATGGGTTAGGAGCCCTTACCTATTGATGAGGATCCTCCTTCCTTGTGAGGATGGGGTGGTAAGCCTCAGGATCTACTTTCTCCTCTGCCTTCCCTGACATCCATTTTTGTTAAAAATGCTTAATTATTCTCTTTATTTTTATTTGTACCTTGATATCTCTAATTTTCTATCAAAAATTGATGTGATGTAATATTTTATGGGTGTGGTCACTTTTTGACCAATTTTTTGACTTGTCCTGAGGTGTTTTTTTACCCTTAGTGTGATTTTTCTCATGGGGTGTGACTTTTCCACCCATTGTTTTTGAATGATTAGCATTGTACCATATATTTTTTTATAAATAAATAGGCACTTTTCCATAAAAAAATCTAAGTTAGATTCTTTCTCTTTTTGTGTACACTTATCTATGATTTTATTTGGTGTCATGACTCTTTTTGATGTTAATATGATTCAAGAGACTATTTGATGTCTAATTTTTGAGGATAAGTGTTGAGAATAGAAGTATTTGTGAATATCCTTAGTGCTATTTGATCATTAAAATACCTACATGGTATATATCCAAATATCACATTTGAATTCAACAGATATAACAATCATTTTTTATCAGTGAAAGTCAAATGGATTTGTTCACACTTTGAACAATAGTGATAAAGCTAATCATAAGTACATTTATTTTATGCACTTGTATTATAGTCAATTACTTTTTAATATTTTATATATTGATTTTGAAAACTTAGAATCTCCATTATTGATCACCCTTTTACAATACCTTACTATTGAACTCCACATCCAACTGATGGATGGGGTGTTCTAGGGCCACCGATGGGGGGCTCATTGGGTAGGATGGGTGGGCCTTTGCATGTTTATCTTTAAAATTTAACTTGAGTGCTTGGATTATTCTTAAAATTTGGATTTATATTATGTTGTCATTTATTATAAAGCATGATTTAAATCAACATCTTATTGTAATTTAGAAAATACAATTCATTGTTATAGTCTTATTTTGCAAGTGGAATGAATATGTTATTCACATTTGAAAATAATAAGTTTTTATATTGATAAATATAAAGTGGTTGTAATATTATTTTAAATGATATTGTAAAATATGGATATACTTTCTCTATTTTCTTATAAGTACAAATTTTAAATGAATGATATTCATGAGTGATGTGATTTTGGGTTATGAACATTGTAGTTGTTTGATATCATTCATTTAAAATTTGTTCAATCATTTCTTGAGTTTTTGAAAAATAATGTCTTTGGTAGTCTAGTGTTTTTAAGAGTCTTAGTTTAAATCAATTTTCTTAAGTTGCTTACTAAGGGTTTCTATTATTTTTATTGCATCCTTCAATGGTTAAAAAAAATAATTAAATGGATTGATAAGGTACTTTGGATTATTATCATATTTGTATTAACATAGAGAGTTATAGTTATTAAATGTAACTTAGAGAAATAATATATATGTTGTTCTCATGTAATTGATACTATAGTTCATAACTAAATGAAATGAAGTTATGTTATAAATTATAGTATTTAAACCTTGTAAGATTATTTCAAGTTGTAGAATAGTACAACCATGGTGTGAACAATACTATTTACATCAGTTTTTAATTTGGTTTAGTTTAAATTAATGAAGATAAAACTCATTCTCGATTGTGAACATTAGCTATAACAAGATTTATTAATACTCTTATTTAATAATACTTTATCTTATTAATTGATTTCTTTGTAAATGATGACTTATAAGTCTTTAAAACAATTCTTAAGGATAATATTAATATTGAATTAGATGACTTACATTCTTGTTTTAATTTTATGTTTAATTAGTATAATAAGTGAATGGATATTTAAAAATTCCAAATGACTGAGAAGGAAATTAATAAGGTGCTCATAATTTGGAAACTCTAGTAAATAAAAAAGATTATTGTGACTGTCTTTCATTATTTAAAAAGGTAAGTTCATTGAAAAAGATATTAATAGGATAATTGATGTTTGGTGTAACAAGGTTGAGGCAATGAAGTTCTTCATGAAATTTATTAAGTTGTCACTATATAAAGCATAAAATTGTTTTTTGGAACATCAATATCTTGTTTAAGTCTTAAAGGAATACTTGATTAATGTTCATTATTTATCTTGATGAAGAACAATTAGACCATATAAATAGCATATTTTATATATAGTAAACTATTAATATATGGTATTAGATGGTCAAGTGAACACATTTAAGTGAAATTATTTTGGATCAATTTAATTTTCTATGTGTAAGTAGGAGGTGATTCCATTGATGTAATAGCCAAATATGTGGTAATGTTCAACAAATAAGAAGACTCAATAATGTGTTATTGATTAATTTAGATTATCTTGAAAAGTTTATTGAATGTAATCAATATAAAATAGACGAGGGCAGTGATCCTAGCTTGAGTCATGATGACATAAGTAGATAGCCCTAATTTATGGTAATATACTTCTTGCAACATGTATTTATGGAAATGTATTAAACAAATTGAATTGTATTATTTTTCGAAATATAACCTAAAGCTTAAGTCTTACTATTCACATAATTATGTAAATCATTGAATGTGTAAGATTAATATGATGATTCTTCTATTGTGAATTATATTCTTTCTGCATTATATTAGTATGATACTCTTTGATGTTTGACTAGTACACTCAAGTTAAAGTTTAGTTTCTCTGTATGGTCAAGGTGTAGATTGTTTTATATCAAGTATAGGTATTTGTTTAAGGCTCAAAAATAGTATTGGTTATTTTAGGAAGACCATATGACAAGTAAATAGTTTTGAGAGTATGCGTGTATGTTAAGTACACTGGTACACCCTAATCTACATAATGATTGGGTAAAGTAACTTTCTAACAGTGTTACTTAGGAATTTATAACCTTAGTAAAATACCTATGTTTGGTCTAACATAGTTATAGACTTGATCATCACTTTCGTGAATTAACTTCATTTCATTAGGCTTGGAACTATGTTGAATAACTTTAAGTTTTAAAAAAAATTTAGGTTGTTACAATATTCAAGTTTATTTACTAGTTGAATCCATATAAATAATATCAATATTCACACACTCACTCTAATAAGGATAACCACATTGGGATGAGGCCATTTTGGGCTATTTAGATAACACTCATATTATGTGGGGTTTTCTAAGGATAACTTAGTTATTTGTCTTACTCGATTCCTTCCTTTTAATTTGATCTCTATTTGGTTTATCATGCAAGAACTAAGGTTTATTATTATAGGTACTTCCACACATCAAATAAATACCCATAGGTTATCAATAGACCCTCTCAAAAACCACATGTACTCAAACAGATAAATCAATCACATAGTCAACACAGATATAGCTGCAATCAATAGAGAAGGCCACAATGTGCTCCTATCCACCCTAACATAGCCTTATCCAAATATATCACAAAATTTTATTTTCAACTGAAATTAATTCATATATCCTCCTAGTTAGTTCTATATCAATGATCCACTTGCACAATCACCATAAATTAGATCCAAGCTTGGTTAGTTCATTTCATTGGAAGTTAATACTTTTATCTCATTTCAATTTACTGGATTTTACATTTAAGTTTTATAAATATTTTTAGATCTATATAAGTATTCAATCATTTAATATTTTATTATAAATCAAAATAACACATTAAACATAAAACTCAATATGATAAAGTAAACTAGGAAAAATAGAACCTAAAGAACTATTAGGATATGCTCTCAAAATTCCCCCAAAATGAGCATTAGAAATGCCCACAACCAATCGTGAATTCATACTAATATGTATATAATTTTATATCCTAAATCTAATTCAATATTAAGGTGTGTGTGTGTGTGTGTGTGTGTGTGTGTGAGAGAGAGAGAGAGAGAGAGAGAGAGAGAGAGAGAGAGAGAGAGAGAGAGAGAGAGAGAGAGAGAGAGAGAGAGAGAGAGAGAGAGAGAGAGAGCCTTTATGTGAAGTCCATCTTAGGTAGTTTTGTTAATCAATGTGTGATGTGTTATGCATATTTAATATGATATATGTCTTCACATGTGTGAGAAGGGTTAGGTGTAACCTAGGGAATTCTTCCACCTTTCATACCACCAATAAATATCTACCACTCACTCTTAATTTTATATATAAGGAAACTTTATGTCATTATTAGGTAAGGAGCTTAGAGTCAGTAATTTATAATTGTTAAGGGTGTAGTAATTTAGACAAACCAAGGAATTGTCCTTGATCCTTAGTATTATTTTTATGTAAAAGTTTATTTTCACAATTTTTCCTTTTTCTATCCATTTTTTGGGATTAATATATCCATATTTTATTGGTGGAATCTCTCTTTAGAATACTTGTTATTGAGTGGTATCTTTACATCTAGAATTTCCTAGGTTTTGTTCTTATCTGACATGGTTTTAGTGTTAAGAGGTTTTTAACAATATGACATTAGAGCATCTTATTAGAATTATATTATAGGCATTATAGATTGTGTTATAGATTTGTATGGTCTTTAATAAGCTTGACATTCTCACACAACTTCTTCATCCCCTAGGTAAGCTTTTGTGTTAAACCTCGTTGGTTTTTTTTCAAAATTACCTATTACATATTTTTTATTCAAGACAAATCTACATTTTCATGCCAAACCTCATTGGGGGGTTTTCAAAGTTGCATTGGGTATTTTTTTGACCCAAAATCTACAATTTTAGGTTTATATCCATGAAGTGAGTTCTATTCTATAGAGAATTCTTCACATGTCACATCTCTTATTTTTTTAGGTCTATTTTTCCTTTAGTTTGATTAGTTATGTTACAAATCTACATATAAAGGAGTTTTTTTAAAATATTTTTGTCATTTTTTTTGGAGTGTTTTTAGTGTGAATCAGACATTCCTATTGCATTCAAAGTGCTATAGAAAGTTAACTTTGACTTTTATTTTGTTGAGTATGATGTCAATATAGGTACTTGAGTTTTATTTTTAGAATTAATATATTTTATTTTTTAGATTTTTCAGAAGGTTATTTAATTTATTTATGACCTTAATTAGAATTTTGGTCACTTTGGGACATTTTTAATGATTTCTTAAAAAATAGCAAAAAGTGTCAATTAATTGTCAGTTCACTATAGTCCACTTTAGTGTATTCTATTTCACTATTTGAGTACTTAATTATTGAAAAATTAATCGTAATTTGGATTTTTCCTATAGATTTATAAGCTTATCTTAAATCTTAGTTATGTGTGTATTTATTGTATTTATAAATACATTTTATTCCTACCTTTTGAGGTGTCACTCACCTCCCTAATCTACTTGTTGAATTTAAAACTATTCACATGTAAATCTCATTTCTACACATGACACACACTTCTCTCCACTCTCTAAGAGAATAAGACACAAGTGACATACATATAGGAGGCTTGTAAGGTAATCATGGGATTCCTTGTAACTCCCATTCTTTTCCTCTAGCTATATAAAAGATCCATTTCTTTCCTTTTTTCTTAACTAGAATCTCATATCTCTTTCTCTTATTCTCTTATGCTCTTGATTCAAGCTTGTATTTGTAGTAGAGAGTTTGGTAGAAAGCCTTATAATAAGATCACGTGGGTTTTTTTTCGATACGTTCAAGTTTCCACTCTAAAATTTTTGTCTCATTATGGTTTTCACCTTAAGAGGTAACTTGCCTTATGATTTCTTTGTTTTTGGACTTCCATACTTTGTTATTGATAAATATTCTTAGGATAAATCTTTCATGGTATTAGAGCTAAGATCATCTTATTGACTTTTTTTGAAAGTGTAAATTTTTTTGAGAGATTTGACATATTTTTTGCAAGGGCTGTATCCTTGCTATTCATTTAATCCATCATCTCTCTTTTTATTTAAAATTATTTCTCTCTAACCACTAGTTGCAGTTTGCTCATAAAGAATATTTTCTACCTTTTCTCCTCAGTAGCCAGGCCCTCCAAGTAAGTTTTTTATTAAGAAAATTCAAAAGCAAAAAAATCATTTCCTCTATTCTGGTTATTGCATTTTGGTTCATAGATATATATATTTATTTCTATTTTGCCTATCTCAAATGTTTAATTTTTGAGTTTTTTTTAAAAGGCACATTGGATATATGGTTTTGCTCTTTTTTGTGTTTTTCTAAACATTTATCTTATCCACTTTTATCTATGTCTCGGTTTTCTAAGTTTTTTTTGATGTTCCTTTGTGGATATACGATACTTCACTATAGCCATCTGACGTGTTTTCTTTTTACCTAGTTTAGTTTGGCATCCATAACTATGTGGTCTTTGTATTTGATGCCTTCTGTTCTCTACCATGATTTTTTTTTATTCTCTACATTATATAACCTATCTTTTAACTTTGTTATTAAACTAGTTAAGTTGCCCTTCTATTGTCTCTGAATATTTTAGTTTCTTTGTGTTTTGTCTGACTTTTGCACCATGAATTTATTGGTTCCTCTTCTCTCTTTCTCCACATCAAAGTTTTCTAATGAAGCATTTAAAATAAAAATCATATTAAAAAAAACCAATTGCTACTTCATTCATTATAAATAACGTTTTAGCTTTCAATAATATAAGACCTTTCTTTAATTAATTTATCCTTTAAAAAGTTTTTTAGTTCATTTTTTTTTTTAAAAATCAACAAAATCATTTTTTTAATGAGAGCTTTCATTCCTTTATAAATTAAAAAAAGAGAATCTGTCTTTTCTTCCACATGGTTTTCTTTCCATTTGAAAGATATCAACATTTTTATAAAAAACGTGAAAAGCTTAATATTTTAATTGGAATAAATATTTTCCATGTGGTCTTCATGCTAAGTTTATCAATTCTTTGATTTCTACGTTTTGTTTTCCAAACACATAAGTGGGATTTTTAGAAATTTGGTCATTATTTTTAATTTCGCCTTTATTTCATCCATGTCATGATACAAAATTTATTTGTTTTTCTTATAAACTTTGTTTGGAATTATTGGTTTTGAATCTTAAGTTGGCATATTTCATAAAATAAGTTTTTATATTCAATCAAAATACTTTTATTTTTTATTTTTTTCAAAACAATAAGTTATTTATCCATTCACTTTCAGGCGAAATTTTAAAATTATTTTACTTTTATCTTTTTGACAAATATTTCATAGTATTCACTGATTGATTATGATAGGTATTTAAAATAATTAGATTTGATTTTAATTTTTTAAAGTTGCTTTTATTATTATTTGTACTTGGCCAATTTCTTAAATTTTTTGGCAAGAATTTTTGATGTTTGATATATTAACATTTTTATTTATAACATATTTTGCAATATCAAAACTTTTTAGATATGATGTGGAGGCAAACACATGATAATGCTTTGATTCATGATTTCAAGTAAAACATTATTAAGCAAGATAATGAAATAAGTGAGATTTTTAGAAAGTTGGTCATTATTTTTAATTTGGCCTTTCTTTCATCCATATCATAATACAAAATTTATTTGTTTTCCTTATAATATTTGTTTAAAATTATTGGTTTTAAATATTAAGCTGCATACTTCATAAAATAAATCTTTATATCCAATCAAATGACTTTTGTTTTTTATTTTTTTTAAGAACAAGAAGTCATTCATCCACTCACCTTTAGGTGGAATGATAAAATTATTTTACTTTTGTCTTTTTAACAAATATTTCATAGTGTTCACTAATTGATTATGATGGGTATTTAAAGTAATTAGTTTAATTTTATTTTTTTTAAAGTTATTTTTATTGTTATTTATACTTCACTAATTTCTTAATGTTTTTGGTAAGAATTTTTGACGTTTGGTATATTGGCATTTTTATTTAATATAACATATTTTGCAATATCAAAACCTTGTGGAGATGATGTGAAGGTGAACACATGATAATGCTTTGATTCATGATCTCAAGCAAAACATTATTGAGTAAGATAACATAATTATTTATTTAAATGTCAACTTGAATGTCAAAATAAAACCATTCTTTTAATATAAAATTCCTATAAAGAAAATTTAAGTGAAATAAAATAATTGCTCACTCTCTTATTGATCAATAACCTCTTTTAAGAATATACAAACATGTAATGTTACTTATTCACCCTCTAAAGATAATATTACTTTTCCACATGATGGCTCTAACTCCAAATTAAAAATTATGAAATCCATGGGGTATGTTGGTGGTGGCTTTGGTAAGTGAGAAAATGGTATTACTACACCCCTTTTACTTGAATATAATACTCATTGTAAAGGTCTTGGATATAATGTTTTAAATTCTCTTAATAAAAAATTAGAATTTTATCATTCTCCACATCAAAATACTTGTAATGCAATTTATTTTGATTATAATTCTTCTAATACTTATGCTTTGGTTAACACTATTAAAACTTATACACATTGTGGAAAACATGGGTATCATATCTCTAAATGTTAAAAATTAAATCCATAAAAATATTGTGGTAAATCCACACACAATACTTTTCATTGTTGGAAAATGAATAAATCTCCTACCTATAAGGGTAAAAATTCTTAAAAAAATTGAATCTTCTAGAGACTTTGCTATATCTTCTTGCGATAATTCTTATAATGCTTCACACATAATATATTTTGCAAGTGACACTTATTCTTCGTCTCTTTTTTTATTATTTAAATATATGTTTGCATTCGTTACTTATTATTTCATAGGATATATGTTTTGATTATTTTGACTAACTTATTTTTGTACAAGTTGACGTACTTTATGATAAAAGTTATCTTTGCTCAAATTTATTTAGTTGTAGATCTAATTTTATTATATTATGTATGTAGATTGTATTATATATATAATGATTACTTAACTTAAAATATTGATGTTAACTTGCTTATTTTATAGGTTTATGGATCATTACTTCTTTTGGTTGATCTTTGTTTCGTGGAGGATTGACCACCTTATCTGAAGAAGATTCTTGGTGATCACACTTTCTTTATTGAAACTTGTAGTATCATCTTCTCTTCTTTATTATCTCAAACTATTGTATTTACTCTTGAAAGAAGTTTATATTAATGGAAGTATTATGTAATTTCAACTCCCTTATTTGTTTATAAAAAAATTTCTTTATTTTTATAACTCCAAATTTAAGTTTAAAGGGGAGTGTTAGAGAATTAACTTTAATTTAGATCTTTTCTATAGGTTTATAAGTTTATCCTAAGTCTTAATTATATATGTATTTATTGTATTTATAAATACACTTTATTTATACATTTTGAGATGCCACTAATCTCCCTAATCCATTTGTTAGATTTAGAGTTACTTACATTTAACTCTCGTTTCCCCACATGACACACACTTTCATCCACTATCTAAGGGAATAGGCCACAAGTGAAACACACATAAGAGGATTGGAAGTTAATCATGGGATTTATTGTAACTCTCATTCTTATCCTCTAAATCTATAAAAAAGACTTTACTTTCATCTTTTTTTAACTAGAATTTCATAGCTCTCTCTCTTCTTCTCTTGTGCTCTTGATTCAATTTTGTACTTGTGAAGATTTTAGTAGCAAGATTTATAATAAGATCACGTGATTTTTTATCTAATATATTTGATTTCTCATTTTAATTTTTTTATCTTATTTATGATTTATACCTTAAGAGGTAACTTGTCTTATGACTTCTTTGTTTCTACACTTTCATACTTTATCATTGATGAGTATTATTAGGATAAATACTTCATTAATTGAATATAAAATACTATCCATTTATTCTAAAAAAAAATCACATGGTTTCTTGATTATATTACTTAAGTTAAAAATAAGTTGAGTTAAACTTTTTTAATAAGCTTAATTGGAACTCTAAGTTGACTAGGATGACTAGTTGCATGTTTAACTTTATTATTAAATAAGGCTCCTTGTATGATGTCTAAATATTTATAGTAAGTTAAATTAATTTTATTTATTCTATTTTTAGTTGAGTTTTAGTTTTTTTTAGTGGTCTATAAATATTATATTATATTTTCTAATTTTAGATTTAATTTATAATGTAAGGTATCCTGTAATAAACTCATTTTAACTTTATTTATTAATAAGATTTGTATGCAAAAGTTTTGTAGTACATTAATTCAAATTGAAGAGTTTATTGTATGTTTTATATCTTATATTATTGTATGCATATAGTATTTTATATTATCAAGTATATATTTTCAAGTTTTAAGCTATTCATGACACTTTTTAGTCAATAATTTCACTCACAACATAGCTATTTTGATAGTAATTTCGGGATAATATTGTTGATACATAGATTCAATATTAGAGTGAAAAAAACTTATTTTAACTCCATAAAATCATTAAAAACTTTAATTTAGTATCATATCCATGTTCAAGAAATTTTCAAAAGGTTTTTCAAACTATTTTTCAGAAGATACAATGGCTTCATTGAATTATGCTTTCATTAATATTCCTATTTTTAAAGGTGATAGTTTTGAGAACTAGAGAGATCAATTGAAGATAATTCTAGTGTGAAAATGAGTTTGTGAGAATTTTATCCATGAGTATGAATCAAATAAATATTGAATCACTTTGACATAATATTAGAAAAAGATAAAAAATGATGAAAAAAGGGAGATGCATAAGTATTCTTCTATATCTAGAGTCCCATAGACCCGAGTATTTATCTAATACTTACATGATGTAAATATGACTATGAGGCATGGAATACCTTAGAGACTTAATAAGAAGGCTCTATTAAGATAATACAAGCAAAAATATAAACCCTTAAAATAAATTTTGAGAATATGATAATGTCATAATCTAAAAGAATTGGAGATTACTGCATAAGGGTAAATGGTTTAGTTCATAATATGAGGGTTAATGAATAAACTATATAAGACAGTGTTATAATACAAAATATTTTAAGATATTTAACCCAAATATGGTTGCATATTTTGATCACTCTTAAAGAATGTAAAGACATAAACACTATAAATGTTGATGAATTAGTGGGTTCTCTCTTATCTCATGAAGATAAGATGAGATTATATGCAAGAGATCTAGAACATGGTCTAGAATAAATACCTAAAACCATGGCAAGTGTTTCAAAGATCAAAGAAATAAATAACAATTAGAATAAAAGAAGTTTAAAAACTTAAATTTAAATATAAAATTTAAATCAAACTTCACAGATGAGAGAAAGACATACTTTACTTGTCAAAACTATAAAAAATTAGAACACATGATAAAAGATTATAGGATATTAGCAACTAAGAATCAAGCTAATAAAAAAAAAAGAAAAGATATAATTTCAAGCTGAAAAAAGTGAGTTTGAATAGGGATCAAATTATTATCTCACATGTTTTATGATAATATATGAATAAAATAATTTGTTATCTCTTAGTTTAGATTACTCAAATTATGTGACAAGTGACAAAGATGATTTCAACATGTTAGATAATTATTTCAAAAACCAAGAGAAATTAAGAGATGAAAAATCCATCCAAGTTGAAGAAAATGATAACATAAAAATCATCAAAAGCAAAGTTAATGGTGATAAAATTTATCTTAAGAGTTTTTATCATAATATCACATGATATAGTGTTAAAATCAAAGAATACAAGTTTTATAATCCTGCTATTAAATTAATAATTATTTTTAGGAATTGTATTTTTTTAAAATGAGATATATGATGATTATGATTATTTATATACAAAATTTATAAGTGAATTGGATTATCATATTTTTTCTAAATTTTTATGGCTTAATAAGTCCTATACATTTTTTTAATTCATCAAAAAATAATACTCTTTGTAAGAGACTAGTCATCCATCCACATCAATGCTAAGAAAGAACAAGTATTTATTGACTCCTCATATAACAAATAAAATATTGAATCAAAATAATGATATGAGGATAAAAATAATAAAAAATCAATAAGATAACTTATTTGATGATACTTATGATGAAAATACTAAGTTTATATTATCATCAGAGACTAGTGAATCTAGAAGTTAGAAGCTAGTAAAAATAAAGAATGGGTTGATGTTAAAAAATTAGAGATGGATTCAATTGATATGAATGATACAAATAATTTAATTCATAATATGTTAATAAATATGTTATTATTATAAATTAGGTCTAGAATACCAAGGTTAAAAATTCATTCCTTAATGGAGTGATTGAAAGAAAAGTATATGTGGGGCAACCACAAAGTTTTGAGGTAAAGAGTAAATAATTTTTAGTATATAAGTTAAAGAATAATATTTATGGGATGAATAAATATAAAAAAAATTGGTAATAAATAATTTATAGTTATTTATTTGATCAAGAATTTGTAATAAATAAAAATGAACTAACTCTTTACATACAAGCATTAATTCTAATGTTTTATAGATTTGTCTTTATGTAGATGACTTGATCTTTATAGAGAGTTCTATGGTGATGTAGAATAATTTAAAAGGATATATAAAATCATAGTTTGAGATGAATTATCTTGGACTTATGAAGTGATTTATTGGAATGGTAAAAATAAAGAGGAAGTATTCATTTGTCAATCCAAGTATGCCCATGACATGTTAAAAAAAAAAAAAAAAATCTTCAAGATGCCAAACCTACAAACACTCTAATTACAAGTGGAAAAAAAATTATGAGGGAGGATGAAATTAATTCAGTTGATGAAAATAATTTTAGAATCATGGTGGGAGGTTTGATATATCTCACCATGACTAGATCTAATATTAGTTATGGACTTAAACTAGTTTCTAAATTTATGGGTAAATCATCACTCAAGGCTTTACAAGAAGTTTAGATAATTTTTAGATATGTAAGAGGTAATAATAATAATATTTATTTAAGATAAATAATTTATTTATGTGTCATTAAATACATATATTCATACTGAGAAAGATATTTTGATGACATGAAGCCAACTTTAGGTTATTGCTTCACATTGGGAAGTGGGTTGGTTTCTTGGTCTTCAAAGAAACATGATACAATTATATTATACTCTATTAGATATAAATATATAAACATTAAATAAAATTAAACATAATTAATATTTTTGATATTTTTGAATAATATCCATGGAATACTCAAAGAGAGGATATAAGTTTCACCTCTTTGCATCAAAAGAAGGAATGTTGAGTATAATACCAATATGGACACTTGAGTTATATTTTTAAAATTAGTATATTTTAATTTTTTGTGTTTTGAAAGGTTATTTAATTTATTTATGACCTTAATTAATGTTTTTATCATTTTTTAACACTTTCTAATATTTTATTAAAAAATAGTTAGAACTATCAGTTAACTGTCACTTCATTCTAGTTCACTTTAGTTCATTTCAATGTATTCTAATTCACTATTTGAGTACTTAGTTGAGTATATAATATTATCCAATTATTACTAAATATAAATCACATGGTTTTTTATTATATTACATTAATTAAATATAATTTGAGTTAACTTTATTTAATTAACTTAATTGGAAGTCTAAATTGACTATGATGACTAGTAGTTGCATGTTTGCCTTTCCTAATTAATAAGGTTTCTTGCATAATGTCCAAATATTTATAGTAAGCTAAATTGATTTCATTTATTCTATTTTTTATTGAGTTTCATTTCACTTACTGGTATAGAAATATTATATTATATTTAATGATTTTAGACTTAACTTGTAATGTAAGTTATCTTGTAATAAACTTATTTTAGCTTTTTTTATTAATAAGATTTTCACACAAAGGTTATATAGTGAATTAATTCACATTATGAAGCTTATTGAACATTTTATCTATAATATTATTGTAGGTATACATTATTTTAGACTAGCAAGCATATGCTTTCAATTTTGAAGCTATTTAAGACACTTTTTGGTCAACAATTTTACTCATAACACAACTAGTTTGAGAGCTAGTAATTCTGAGATAGTTTTATTGATACATAGATTCAATATTAGAGTGAAACAAAGATTATTTTCAATCCATTTAATATATAAAAAATTTAATTATTTCCATGAATCTAACATGATGAGATCATTTGAAAATTAATGTAAATTGTGTTTCATGTAGATCTGGAGAATTCACAATGGTAAGAACGATCCAATGGGAAGGAAAGTGGCCTTTTCAACTCATTTGGTATGTTTGCAAGACCATATTTTAAATTTTTAGTAAATTACAATGAGTTTTTAGATTTTATATTTAGCTATGGATTGTATCTAGGTTTGTACAAAAGTTTTTTTTAGCTTTCCTATTTTTTTGATATATATTTAGTGGTGGGTTTAATTTTTTATTTTGATGAATCATTTTTCTATAATTTATAGTTTTGTGTTTTTTTTGATAACACAACTCTTATTTTTAGACTTTTTGAAGGCTATAAATTTTGATTGGTAATTCAGTTATGCATGCCGTGTTTTTTTGAAAATGCAAGTTTTTTCATGTGCTTCAAATTAAATATATATATTTATTTTGATTCGATATTAAAATTTTATCTTTTTTCATAATGGATTATTTGTAAACTGTGAATCATATTTCTGTGCATTGAGTATAGGTGTTACCTTGTTTTAAGAGGGGTCACTTTTTAGTGCTTCATACAACATATGGGTGTATTTTTTAGATGTATATTTTACTTGCACTAGTTTTCAAAGTGCTATGGGCATTTTAGTAGGTTCACTTGTCTAAATTCATGCATGTGTATGTTTTTTCATGCTCCCTAATTCTCATATCAATTTCTATGTTTTTCATGTGGCATATTAGGTGATTTCACTTGAGAATTTTTATGTGATCTTTTTTTTCACACCTGCCAAATTGACACACTTTTTTGGAGCTCATGATTAATTGGATCTTGATAGATTATTTGTCTTCACTCTCTAGTCAAAATTATAGGGGGTGTTTTATATTGTTAATACTTTCTTGGTAGTTTTAGTATGTTATGTGCATAGTGGTTGTTCCTCAGTAATAAAAAGATTAGAGGATTGTAACCCATGTATTTTTATTAGATGTAATATGTCCATAAAATTACTCTTACTCACAAAACTAGATTCATAGAAACTACATTTTTATGACTCCTTATACATCTTGGTCATTGAGCGATCTTTTTATTAGACCACACTCTACCTTGACCATGCTTTATATATTTTTTATTGTAGTGAATAGTGTTAAATTAGTCACTCATTTGATTCACTATGTTAAACTAATATGTAGTAATTTTTTGTTCAAGTTTCATGCAAATATTTTAATACCCATACAATGAAATATTACTCCCTTGTTAAACTATCTTTTCATCATATTCAATGCATTAGATGACCCTTTAGTGTTTTTGGAAATTTTAATTCAATTCCCTCGTGTGAATATTGTAACATTTCCTAATTTAAAATATTTTATTAAGGATAATTATAGTTTCATTTTTTGACTTATTTAAATGGATCCTAATATCTTTATCCTTCCATTGTTAAATAGTGAAACGCTTGCTTGATATAGATTTAGTTGGATTTTTTTTGGTTAAGATTTTTTTTTAAATGTTATGATCAAACATGCATACTAATGTAGATTGACAGATCAATATATTATATCTACCTATTGAAATTAGGCTCTTAACCTTTTCATTTCAAATCCTAAAGATTATTGGTTACTTATATAAATAGTTTAAAAATTAATAATGAGGGAGCTATAATTTATATTTTACATAAATAATACACTAAATTTTAGTGTAAAAATATTGGGTGTGAATATTAAATAATGTTCCTTTCAAACAAAATACTAGTGGAATAAAAGTTGATTATCTTTGAAATCTATTTTTCTTCTTATATAAACTACGTTTTTTAATTTTGTGTTGTTATTAAATTGGGGATATAACAAAACCCAAATTTTAAGGATTTGATTATTTATAAAATCAAAATACTTGTTATCTATTTATTTATTGATGACATAGTGGATTGCACCCTGGACAAGAGGCTGAGCTCCTACCTTCCACATGCAACAATGGAAACTCCCCTCTCACCTATGGGACCGACGAAGCTACGGGGAGAGTCTCTAGATAAGGGCTAGCTCCATTTGATGTATCCTTTAGGTCTAGATTCCTACTACTAACAAATAAAATGAAAAAAGGG
The DNA here is from genome assembly GCA_037957365.1 of Torreya grandis. Taxonomy (NCBI): domain Eukaryota; kingdom Viridiplantae; phylum Streptophyta; class Pinopsida; order Cupressales; family Taxaceae; genus Torreya; species Torreya grandis. The sequence continues at coordinate 1,566,279 of JARHVA010000015.1, read as the reverse complement.
GGGAGGTTAAAAAGGGAGAAGGATGCTAGAAATAGAACCTAAACCTAAACTAAAAGGTGATACACCAAAAAAGTTGATACACTCAGCTTGAACATACACTTTTCACCAAGAAGAAGCTGCCATACACTTCATCTGATGTGGAAAACTCTTCTATATCAGTGAGTCAGGGGTCCGTAGAGATACAGGGAGGAAGAACTATCAAAGGTGTTCTGAGACACACTTTGGTAGCATATTCACATGCACCTATATTCTTCCTGTAGACACTTCTGGTAGACCTGCAGAAGAATAAACTTCACAATGCACTAGACATGCTGGAATCATTCTGTGAAAGCATAAAAGAAAATGACCTAACACAAAAAATAAAACATAGACATATGCATGAGTGCAAGTTTAAGTGGAGGTAAAAATGCTAAGTCTTGAATCAAGGTAAAATCTGACAGAGTTCTGCCTTACAAACCTAGAGATTTTTGGGTAGAGCTTTGCCTTACAGGCTAAGAGATACCCTCTCAAAATGAGAAGTTTACAATATATAAAAAGAGAAGTAAAGGCACCCATTTTGAAAATATTTTCGGCACCCTTTGACAAGCTGGCCCATGTGCACTAAGAGCATCGAGAAGAGGAAGTCACTGCTGCTAATATCATCCTTCTAGAAGAGGCTTGCTATAACCATGATGTGTAATCACTGGTCTTGACTTTGGCATTTAAACATTAATGTGAACACATGGGCCGTACCTCTTTTCTGCAAATAGATTGCTTCCTTCAAATATTCACGTGGTTTGTCTGCTTATAAATGCAAAGTGAAGAAAACATGATGCACTGCTTACTGTTTGTGCCATTTGATGACCACTTGGCAAGCACTGTTTCAACTACAAGAATAAATCCTTGAGTCGACACCTCTCTTTGCCACTTGGACTATTTGTCCATTTCTACACTTTGTCTCTTCTTGGCTTTGTCTCTTTCTGGCTCCTTCAGCCCTCGGGACTATCTTCTTGGTGGGTCACTGAGTTCCTTGGGCTCTTCTTTAAGCTTTTCAAAATCAATGGCTATTTCATGAGCCTTAAAGTTGACGTTTGCACACCCGTCAATAATTTGAAAACCAACGGTTAGTTCACCATGCTTGATTTTGACGTCTTTGGGCCGGTCACCCCTTGGAATTCCTTCGGCCTTTTCCTTTCTTTTAGCTTCTTGTTTTGAACCCTCCCAAAGGGAAGGTGTCCCTTTGGCTTGGAGAAGTGCCTTTCTTTCGGTAGCCGAGAGTCCCCCGTAAGGGCACTTGCCCTTCGGGGTCCTTCGGCAGCCTTTTCTCTTCGGCTATTTTCCCGTAGACAAAATTTTTGCAAGAATTATCTCACCCACTTCTTTTCTTCAAAACTTTTCCTCATACTTTTTCCACAGACTTTTTCCCAGCTACTTTTCCCATGAACAAAAAGTCAACAAAAATTGTCTTGCTCGTTCCTTTCCTTTGGAGACTTTCTTTGAATTTTTTACCTGTGGCTCTTTTCCAAATTTCTTCAGACTTTTTGTTTGAAGGAATTCCTTCGAACAAAAAGTTTGAAAGAAATCGCTTAAGTCTTTTGCCTTGGCCCTTGTATTTTGTGGCAGGATTTTCTTCCGAAGAATTTCTTTGGACAAAATGTTTGAAGGAATTCCTTCAGACATTTTATCCAAAGAAATTCTCTTCTTTGCTTTAAACAAATTTTTGAAAGAAAACTTACCTTTTTAGCTTTTCTCTATGGCCTTTTTGCAAATGTTCCCTACCCTCTGCAAGGGCACTTGAGTCCTGAACTGCCCTCCACAAAGGCACTTGAAATGGTCTGTTTTATGCCTAAGTGTCAGGGACTCATCTCTTCTTGCAAAGTCCATAGAAAAACTTCCTACAGAGTCCATAGAAATGCTAAATCTTGTGCAAAACCAAAAAATGTACTGGCTCAGAACAATAGGGGAAAAGGGGGGACCGATTTTGGCTTGTAGGGCCAAAATGGTCAACAAATTGGTGACTCCTAGGGGAAGCATGCCTGCTATACTTAAAGACCAGTTACCTTAAAATCCATTGGGCATAGAGTCAAAATGCAGATTTGAAGAAAGTTTAGCAACATCCCTGATAGATCCAAGAATCAATCATGAAGCCTTTTACCCCAAACACAAATGAAAACACACACAAGGCTAAAAACACTACCTATGCAAACTGCACTTAGGGAAAATAAGAAAGGAAACTAAAAACAAACTACTATATATAGCTAAATAGATATATTTGCTTCCCTCTTGGATCAAAAGGAAAACTTCTTAAGTCCCCTCCTTGGCTAGGAAACTTATGGTGCCAGATAAGTGGTTGAATGGAAAGGAGACTTGGTGACCTGCTCCTCTTGCCTGCCACCTGGATTGGCTTACATCTGAGTGGATCAAAATCAAACATGCTTCCAACATATATGTACTTTTCTTATCCTTGGAAGCTTGTTGAATGCTGGTCCTTCATGCTGGTGTATTTCACCAAGAAATCAATGGCTATTGGCTCATCACCATAAGCCCTTTGATGTGCATAGTCCCTTTGTGGTGCATCATGGTTTGACCCATTTCCTTCTGCTTCATTGAAGACCCTGTCAAACTCATCCTCTGCTCCCTCATGGCCTTCTTGAATAAGGGTGACTATTTTGATGTCTAAAATGGAATCACAAACTGATTGATCATCCCACAGAGCATCACCCTTTTATTCAAAGCTCTCTTCTTCAAGGCTTTCCTAAAGGTGAGCAAGCCTCTCCTTTTCCTACTCAAGGATCATAGTCTCTAGTTGTTCAAAGACATCCATCTGATCCTCCTCCAACTTAGGCTCCTTGGCATAATCATCCTCCTCATCGAAACAACAAGGAAGTTCATCAAACAAGGGGGGAGAGAGCTTACCATGCTTACATTCCTCTTCATATTGTTGGAACATCTGCATGTATGCATGACCCGCATCTTCTCCATTGATAATGATGTCTTCACAAGGAGCATCGATGATGATTTCATCTTCTTTATCACTCATAAAAGCCTCTTGGGAAGCTGTAGATTGGATCTTTTCTTCCTTACTCACCTCTTGCAAAATAGGTTCCTCCTTGAGAATGGGTGAAGTGAAAAAACTATGTGGAAGAGGAGGCAGTCCCTAAGCTAGAATCAAATGATTATCCTCTTTCCATTTGGCTAGCACTTCATCTATATTAGGTGTGGCTTGATAGCTCTCTTGGAGGTGTGTAAATGGGGCATGTTCATACAGGTCCATCACATGTTGGCTGAGGAATCTCGCTGTGGATTCCAACTCTATAATTCTCCTAGCTAGATCTTCTTGGAAGAGGCTTTCTTGGAGGTCACAATCATCATCATGACAAGGAGTAGCCTCATCTTCTTCAAGGTTTTAAGCAAAACCTTTCTCCTCCTCTTCCTTCCTGCCCCATGATTCTACTATTTCTTTCTAGCTCATGATCTTGGGATTGGAACTTTCCCCTTGAAAATAGGGAGTAACTTTATCCTCTCCAGGGTCCTGGGCTAGTTCATGACCTTCCTTCTTCCAACTTGGAATTTGGAGATCATGTTGAAAGGCTTGAGGAGGTTGGGGAAGATTTGGGAGGGTTTGCTCATGTACAGGAAGAGCTATTTGAAAAGAGGCATGCTAGAAAGCTAGGTGCATGGGATTAAGATTAGGATTGATTGATGTATCGGATGATCTAGAATGAGAAAGTGCCATCTGATAAAAAGGATTTGGTGCACAAGAGGGTTCTTTATTTAGAATAGGAGGGGGTGCACAAGCCTGAATACCTTGCATGAATGGATTCCTCCATTTTGCTACCTCCTCTTCCATGGATTGTAAGACCTGAGCTTGCCTAAATAAACACTCCTCTTTATACATCATCTCTTGCTAATATTCATACTACTCATCTAGTCTGTCAATCTCCATTACCTACTTCTCAAACTCTAGCACTACTTCCCTTATCATTGAAGGGCAACTAGGAGAGTTTCTTGAGGCAATTACATAAATATTTTGAGCTTGATCGAAGTCATATGAAGGAAAAAAGTCCATGAATCTTACCAATGGGATTATACATACAAAAATAAGATTTCTCGATGGCACATGGACTGCTTAACCAGCTGATTCAACTCTGAGTCACCATTGGTGTTGATAAAAAAGCCTCCAAAGGTTGGTTGGTTGAAGAACACACCAAAAATTCCTCAACTCTTTGGACACAACTTGTCCTAGTTGGTCCCTTTTGGCATTCCAAAAATTGTTGACGTAGTGGATTGCACCCTAGACAGGATGCTGAGCTCCTACCTTCCACACACAACAATGGAAACTCCCCTCTCGCCTGTGGGACTGACGAAGCTAGGGGGAGAGTCTCTAGATAAGGGATAGCTCCCTTTGATGTATCCTTTAGGTCTTGGATTCCTACTACTAATAAATAAAATGAAAAGGGGGGGGTTGAAAAGGGAGAAGGATGCTAAAAATAGAACCTAAACCTAAACTAAAAGGTGATACACCAAAAAAGTTGATACACTCAGCCTGAACATACACTTTTCACCAAGGAGAAGCTGTTATACACTTCATTTGATGTGGGAAACTCTTTTGTATTAGTGAGTCAGGGGTTCGTAGAGATACAGGGAGGAAGAACTATCAAAGGTGTTCTGAGACACACTTTGGCAGCCTATTCACATGCACCTATATTCCTGCTATAGACACTTCTGGCAGACCTCCAAAAGAAGAAACTTTAGATTGCACTAGACATGCTGGAATCATTCTATGAAAAGCATAAAATAAAATGACTTAACACAAAAAAGAAAACATAGACATATGCTTGAGTGCAAGTTCAAATGGAGGTAAAAATGCTAAGTCTTGATTCAAGGTAAAATCTAGTAGAGTTTTGCCTTACAAACCCAAAGATTTTTGGGCAGAGCTTTGCCTTATAGGCTAAGAGATCCCCTCTCAAAATGATAAGTTTACAATATATAAAAAGAGGAGAAGAAGTAAAGGCGCCCCTTTTTGAAAAGATTTTTAGCACCCTTTGACAAGCTGGCACTGAGAGCATCGGGAAGAGGAAGCCACTGTTGCTAATATCATCCTTCTAGAAGAGGCCTACTAAAACCATGCTATGTAATCACTATCTTGAATTTGGCATTCAAACATTAATGTGAACACATGGGCTGTACCTCTTTTTTGCAAACAGACTGATTCCTTCAGATATTCACATAGTTTGTCTACTTATAAATGCAAAGTGAAGAAAATAAGCCCCACCACTTACTATTTACACCATTTGATGACCACTTGGCAAGCACTATTTCAACTATAGGAATAAATCCTTGAGTTGACACCTCTCTTTGCCACCTGGACTATTTGTCTGTTTCTACACTTTGTCTCTTTCTGGCTCCTTTGGCCCTTGGGACTATCTTCTTGGTGGGTCACAGAGTTCCTTGGGCTCTTCTTTAAGCTTTTCAAAATCAATAGCTATTTCATGAGCCTTAAAATTGATGTATGCGTACCTTTCACTATTTGAAAACCAACAGCTAGTTCATCATGCTTGATTTTGATGTCTTCGGGCTCGTCACCCCTTGGAAATCCTTCAGCCTTTTCCTTTCTTTTAGCTTCTTGTTTTGAACCCTCCCAAAGGGAAGGTGTCCCTTCAGCTTGGAAAAGTGCCTTTCTTTTGGTAGCTGAGAATCCCCCACAAGGGCACCTACCCTTCGGGGTCCTTCGACAGCCTTTTCTCTTCAGCTATTTTCCCGCAGACAAAATGTCTATAAGAATTATCTCACCCACTTCTTTTCTTCAAAGCTTTTCCTTAGACTTTTTTCGTGGTTTTTTTCTTGGCTACTTTTCCCACAGACAAAAATTCCACAAAAATTGTCTTGCTCATTCCTTTCCTTCAGAGACTTTGTTCGGATTTTTTACCCGCAGCTCTTTCCCAAATTTCTTTGGACTTTTGTTTGAAGGAATTCCTTCAGACAAAAAGTCCAAAAGAAATCACTTAAGTCTTTTGCCTTGGCCCTTTTCTTTTTTGGTGGGATTTTCTTCCAAAGAATTTCTTTAGACAAAATGTCCGAAGAAATTCTCTTCTTTGCCTTAAACAAATTTTTGAAAGAAAACTTACCTTTTTGGATTTTCTCTATGGCCTTTTTGCAAATGTTGCCTACCCTCCACAAGGGCACTTGAAATGGTCCATTTTGTGCCTAAGTGTCAGGGACTCATCTCTTCCTGTAGAGTCTATAGAAAAACTTGCTACAGAGTCTGTAGAAATGCCAAGACTTGTGCAAAACCAAAAAATGTACTGGCTCAGAATAGTAGGGGAAAAGGGGAGACCGATTTTGGCCTGTAAGGCCAAAATGGTCAACAGTTATAAAACTAAAATAAATTTAGAAGTCAATTGAAATAAATTCAAGTCCCATAAATAGGTATATGACATGCCAATCAAATCAATTATATATGTATATATAATTACTTAATTTTACTCATGTACTTGTGTGTGTGTGTGTGTGTGTGTGTGTGTGTGTGTGTGTGTGTGTGTGTGTGTGTGTGTGTGTGTGTGTGTGTGTGTGTGTGTGTGTGTGTGTGTGTGTGTGTGTGTGTGCGCGTGCGCGCGCACGTGCTTGTGCATGTGCATGTGCATGAAGACATATATAAACAAATTAATAAAATACTTTTATACAAAAAATTATTTCAAAAAAACATAATAAATTAATATTGGGTTGATTGAAGAAATAAAATGGTGACTACTAATAGAGGTTAGTGGATCTTTGATCACGCATTGCCTCTAAGGTAGGCCAAGTATGGTGCTCAGGTTGTGCCCTGTTAGAATGATTGCCCTAGGTAACCCGTCCAACCTTGTTGGGCCATTTATGGGATGTAATTCCACCACCAACCATTTATTTTAGCTTCAACTTTTCTTTAAAAAAAAATATTTATAACACATAAACATGTGTGTGTGTGTGTGTGTGTGTGTGTGTGTGTGTGTGTGTGTGTGTGTGTGTGTGTGTGTGTGTGTGTGTGTTTAACCTTTTTTGGATATGTGTTGCTAAAGGTTAAAGGGGTAGAATAGCCTATACATAACAATGCATAAAACTATTCTAGAGGTGGTCAACTAAAAGAAAACTTAGATAAATGAATATTAAAATTAAAGTTCTAATTTATGCTAAATATATAAATTACACTAAAATTAGTGATTTGATTGCATAAATATGAAAAATAGTTAATAACTAGCTTATCTACAAATTCAAAAATAGATGTGAGAATTATAAATGTAGAAATATGTAGGGACAAGCTCAAGATCTAGTTATCAGATTTTAGAAATATTATTTCTGGAGGCGTAGACACTTATATTGACCTATGGAGACTTGAATTGATTCTTTTATCCTAATCCCAACATATTTGTCCTCTATAAAATATTAATTATATTATGAAGTAACCACCTAGATCCTTTTGGGTTTTATTTTTCCTTTCTATTGATGTCTTTTATTCATGTGCATATACTGTCAATAATTATATGTGGACCAAATCTTATATATTCACCTTAGGTCTTTATCCCTTTCCAAAAAATGGTTTAGTGGGATCGTGGTGTTTAGCTAACCTCAAGAACCCCTCTATCAATGAACACTACCTACATATACAATACTCCAAGGATGGCCTCATAATTATGTAGTTCTCCCATAGATGTTGGCTTGTGTGTACACAAGGGTGCAATATACTTTATGCAAAGGTATACAATGATTTATAATTTAACTTGACAAATACAATTGGTGGGATATTATTTGAGTGCTTCAAACCTATAATATGACTACTCTTATGACTGATATAAAAATAGGTAAAAATAGGACAATAAAAATCAATTATGCAATTGATTAAATGAGCTTGAATAAATTCTTGCTTGGTATTTTCTAGATGAATAATGAGCATGATTAATTATGTATTTTTACCTCACCTTTTGAAAATATATCATGGTAGGATTCAATAATACAAATAAGCCAACCCATAAGATTCAAAATATTTGTAAATCAGATGACTTTTAAGGACTAGACACTTGATAAGAATCTAGATACTTACGTCGATACAAGTGCCCCTTTGTGGGACACAAGTGTTTGGTAGGATAGGAAACTATTAAGGATATAAAATTGATAGTGAAGGATATATTTCAAATTTTAGGCTTTTTAAATAGTGCAAGAGATCTGAGTCATTAGAAATGATACGGTCAAACCATAAGATAAACAATTAGTGACAATGAGATGGTGAATGTGAGCCTTTTGATAGAAAGAGGTTTTATAACTTAAGAATAGAGCCCTGATAGGTATATTTAAATTATACAAGATTGAGATGCTATATAAATCAGATTTTAGTATCTATATTTACCATTTTAATCTAATAATGTATAAAGATAAAATTACTAGATTAAAGGAAATAAATGTGTACATAGATGTGTATAACATCCATTGCCTTTGCCTAAGCCCAATTTGAGTGTTTTTTGGTTTTGAACTATTAAAAAAAGTATTTTATAGTATAAATCAATTGACATAATCTAAAATTTTATATAATTGAAATGTTTGAAAAGAAAGATAATAAGGAATACATCTGTGTGTCGATGTAACCAGGTTTCCCCTTAGTACTTTGATTTTATAAATATACTTCCTTATGAAGCATTAGAGAGGATAGAGGTTCAAAATGAAACTTTGGATATTTGAATATAGAGACTAGAAGGTAATTATTCCTCCAATTTAATGCAAGGGTGAGTTGTGACATGACCATTGAGATCATTACTTTTCAATCGCACAACTCAAGTGAAAATACAATATAATCCAAGTTAAATGGTATAACCGACTCAATTTATAAAATGAAAGTAGTGTTAATAAATTTAGGGAATTGTTCTTAACCCCACTACAAAAGGGAACCAACTACTACAAATATAAAAATGCTCAAAATGGTGCTTCCTAGTGAAAATAGTGCTTCTTGGTAAAGTATCAATGCTTCTTGGTAAATATGTTTGAATAAGTTGAGTATGAATTTATAATTTCTAGTGCACTTTCATGGAATATAAACCTAAAATATGTCTCAATATGAATTATTTATCAAAATTTAACCTTTTATCTATAAGTATGTATAATATATATCATCAATATGAGAAACTCTATCCCAAATCTATGAAAATCAGTGTAATATATAAGATTATAACCCAAGTGTATATCTAAATCATATAAATTGTAATGAAATTATGGAAATTTTTAAATTTGTATAAGTGTGGAGGTTATGTCTCTATGACATTACCCCACTAATATGCCTCCATTTTGAGGTGAGAGATATAGAATCTGGTAGTTACCTTACCTCAAAAAGATAATATAACTATATAATATTTTTATGAATTATGTAGCATATAAGAGTAATATGTCTAAGTAGATATATCAATGAAGATCATATTATGTGATCATAACAAGCCATAAGATGCATGATATAAATTATGGAAATGTATAAGACTTAACAATTCAAGATCAATAAATAATCAAGCATACACATAAAAACATTCAATGTCACACAAAATGGTTCTAAGGAGACCAAAAATAAGGGAAATACATTCAAATGCCACACACTCAAATGAATGACATATTCACATGTACATATATCAAAATAAATCAACATACAATGTCATGGGGGATGGCAAGCAAGGAACATATTCAAATGATCCACAATAAAGATAAGAAAAAATAAGAAAAAGACACTCAAAGAAGTGACAATGTGAATTAATGAAAGATAAGAAAAAAATATAAGCATATCATACTATTTCCTACATGTATGTGTTAGAAAAAATTTCATGTAACATAGCATATAAAGTATATTGTCAAAGGTATAAACATGAGTATAGACATGTGTAAGTGTTAGCATATAATCTCAACATGATAATGTAGAAATGATCATAAAGTAATGTAACATGTATCAATCATGATCAAAGAATCAGATGCCCCCAGTGTAATATGCCATGTGGAAAGAGGAAAGGTCTAATATACACACACACATACATATACATGTGTGTGTGTGTGTGTGTGTGTGTGTGTGTGTGATGGGTCTAGTGTATGCCCGTGTCATACTCAAGTATGCCTAAAACATATATGTGTATAGAAATGATATACTATCTAATAACATAAAGAAAACAACATATATTCCAAGGATCTAATAAACATGTAAGTGCCAAATATTTTTTATTTTTGATTTTATTTGAATATTTTTTGATTTTATTGAATGTTTATTTTTTGGTTTTTTTATAATATTTGAAAATAAAAAGGTATAAACTATTATTCCATCTAAGGGATGTTAAACAATAGATCCAAACTTAGAATATGATACATCAAACTAGTGATATTACCAAGGAACATGTATAAGTGTCATATCTAGAATTGTATAATATATAGTATTTTATATGTCTCATCAAAATTTATAGTTGTGAAGAGGTAATAGACATAGTATGGGTTCATGAAACCTAATGCTTAGTTCTCTATGGTTTATTCAGTGTAACTATATTTGAAACATGTTTATTTACTCTTAGTAATTGGGTAAACCATGTAAATATAGATGAGTATTTCATGGAATCCAATGTGTATCTCTTGTTGAATCGTATCTCAATTATGAGACACATAAAAGGGGATTGTATGTTTCTTATCATTTCACAAATGATTAATGTTAGTAGGTTGTATAATTAGTTGTCTAGAAATAAATTTATTTTATTCAGATGGAAGTTCATATGGAATTTTACAAACTATTACTACCATGTTGGTATACACATATTTAATACATCCATGCATTATGGAAGGTACTACACAGAGTTTATGTATCTAATGTCATCTCAAAAACATATCAAAAACTCATATATGATATAACTAAAAAGGTAGTGACCACATATGTTGGATCAACATGTAAAGGTAAACTAATCACACCAATAACACGTTGTGATGTCTCATCTAATGCTCTAACTATTTTTATCGATGGGTATGAATAATTATGTGTATATCCCAAATGGATAAGTAACATCATGGTATATACATTTTCACTAGAAACATTATCAATCATAACATTATGTATAAGATGATGATTAAGGTATGCTTGAAAAAATAATGAATTAAGATTTGAGTCATCATCTAGAAGTTCACTATCATAAAATGAAATAGGTCTCTAAACCATAAGAGGTATTGTGTGTGTATAAGTGCCAATAATCCCATCTAATGGGTGACATTAATGTGATAGAGGAGGTTGTGCATTATCTTCCATTTGCACTTCTAGATATTTATTATAATGATAATTCAATGGATTATTAAACATCTTTTAGTTTTAATGGTCACCAGGTTGTGAAGATGAATCTTTTTGGGGATCATCAAAGGTAATCTACTGGTTATACAAAAGATATTATATCTTATATTTCAATGTATAAAATCTATTTGTAGAATGTCCAAGATTTTGGTGATAGTCACAATATGCATTAAAATAATATAATTTTGGTAGAGGTTGACTCATATCAACCTCTATGAGAGGAGGGAGAGATATGAGATGACATTCCACAAACTTCTTAAGTATCAAAATTGGAGAATAAAATAATTGTGTAAATCATCTGTTGGGTGTATTATATAATATTAGTTGATTAGGTTATTGTGACACTAAATTAACCATTGTGGTTGTTTTTATTTTAGCTTATGTAGGTTTTATCTTATAACTTGGTTTAATATGAAAGATGGTATTGGATGTAGTCAATGTGTTTGCTACATATTTAAGCTTGTTCAAAGAAAAAATTATGATTTCATAATCTCAAAAAAAATGACGCAATTCATCAAAATATTTGAACTTATTGAAAATAATGTAACTCATTGAATGGGGTAAACAAAATCTGCTTAAAGATGTCTTAAAGATCTTTATCTACCATTGGATTTGTCAACTTATCTAACATTATTTTGTATCTCAAAACACATTCATTGATAGGCTCATTGGTTTATTGATTGATCTTTTCAATTTGGGCACATGACATATTTTAGTTGATGTCAATGGAGAAATATGTTATATATTAATCTACTAGGGGTTTGAATGCTTTCACTACGTTGACTGGTAAGTCATTAAACCATTATAAAACATAGTCCTTTAGGATACTAGGAAATAATTTGGTCAAAATTTTATAATCTAAAGCATAATCAAGGATGTTACATATAAATATTAGAGATGTTGTTTAGGATCACCTTTACCATCATAAAATGAGAACTCAAGTGAAACAAAACTAGTTGGCAAAGGGTGAAAAGATATCTCAAGTGTTATAAGATTATGTAATACATCTTTTGAATCAATAACATGAGTTGATTTCAAAGCATTTTGTTCAATGTTAGTAACCTTAGCTTCTAAAATTTTGATAACTTGGAAAAGATTTTTCACTATAGACCCATTGGGATTAATATTTGAGATTTGATAAGCCACCAAAATGGATAAAAACACAACTTGTGTTGATATAATTATTGAAACCAATGATTAGGTTGAAGTATTAATTATTCCCATGGAAGATGTAGGAAAAATTGTTCCATCCAAAGGTTTACCATTATTGGATGTGGATGTACTAACCTTCACATGGTTATTGATTTATTCTTAGGTAACATGTATGTATCAATCAATTACTTATTTTAAATTAAATGATTAACTAAGGCTTCTTTATATTCCATTTCAAAATGATATTTATTAACATATTTCATATTTAATAAATGTAAATAAAGGTGTCAAAGGAAATTAAAAAAAATAGATGTACAAATTATTAAAATCGGATACCCTAGAAGACTGAAAATCTTAGAGCGAATGAGGAGTTACTTAATAAGACACATATGTCAAGTTCACCAAAATTTTAACCATTTTTAGATATATGGTGTTAAGGGTTAATGAGTTAGAATATCCTATACACAAGGATACATAAAACTATTTTGTAATAGGCCAATTGATTGAAACCTTAGATAAATAAATATTATGAATTAAAGTTTTCAGCTATGCTAAATATAAAAAGTACACTTTTGTTAATGGTGAAAAATATCACATCAACAAATCAACCCTTTTGTCTATCATAAAACGTAAAGTGGAATTGTACTAATTTAATTATAAAGGTCTAATGAATGAGAATTGATTCTAAATATGCGTAGGAGTTTTTAATTAGTTTTGAGAAATAACAAGAAACTTGTTAGGTGTGGATCCTGATTGTCTTCCAGGATTAGAGGTAAAATTATGATGTTATTTCAGTCGAGTTTGGATCTCATTCTTTGAATTCCTAATGGCATAGGGAATTTCAAGGGGAGAACCTCCCTTTTTAGGTCTAGGGGGGATGACCCTCCCAAATGGGGGTGTGGGGGTCACACACCTTGGAGATTTTTTATATATTAAAACTACCTTGTTAAATTGTAATTTTGTAGTCAATCTGAGCCATTAATTAAAGGTTTCCAGATTTGATGGTAGAGGTTATGTTTAGGTATTTTTAACCTAAAATATATTTATATATGGCTAAGATGTATATATATGAAATATAATGAAATATTGTACACAAAGAGGAGGCAAAAAAGCTAAAGAGGTATAATAGGGTTTGTTACATGATTTTGTTTCTCCCTTGTATTTTTGGAAATAATATATTGGACAAGTTTGGTGGATGTAGCCCATCTTGGGTGAACCACGTTAAATCTAGAATCTCTTTATATGTGCATGTTTATGTTTATTGTTTTAAATGTTTGATTAATTCATTTCATAATTTCTCTTGTTTGCAATTTGGGGATAGATTTGGGTTTTAATTTATCTTAACACAACTAAAATATTGATCAAAGTACAATTATATTTTAGAAATCAATTGTATTTTAATATCAAAAATAGGAATCAAATTATAACTATATTATCTAACCTATCCAACAGAGAAAATCCTATAGAAAAGATAATAACTTGAAGAAAAGATCTTTGATCCTTTATAATTCTATCAAATTTTAGTGTATTCAATCTATTAATATCATTGAAGCTCAAAACATGTCAAAAATAAAATAAAAGAAATAAACCAAATGACACATAAAACAAACAAAAGTGGAAGCCAAACAATGATACAGTTATAAACACTAACATACTAATCTAAGAACAAACAAGAACTATACATAACTAAATTCAAGCCAACTAAAAATAAACAAGGAAATATCTATCAATCTATCTATTCTATAAGATTAATGAGTAATAAAGACTAAAAAAGAGTAATAATAAAAGAAAATTAATACTAATCTAAATAATAATAGAAAATCAACTAAAGAAGACTAATACTTGTTTAAATATTAACTTAAATTGATCCAAAATGAACTAATAATTGAGAAAATTAAATTAAATTCAGAACATAAAACTAACTTAAAAAGTACTTATTCAACTATGGTAGCTTAAGAAAACAACAAACAATAATTAAATGAAAGAGTCTAAGTCAAAAGAGTAATAAGAGATCAAATAAAAAGAACATAAAATGATAATAAGACCAAAATTAATCAAATGCATAATACAAAAATAAATTAAACCTAAAAAAAGGTAAAGAAAATATTTGAAATAATTAACAAAATGAATAGAAAAGATACAAAAATAAACTAAGTAAAATATAAATGTGACAAACACAAACACAAAAGATAATCTAATGTAAACTTATTATCCAAATTAATCTAGTTTAAAACTAAGTTAGTCTAAAATAAAAAAAGAAAACTAAATACAATATAATTATACAAAATAAACATAAAATTTGTGAGTCTTAAAAAAATAATTGACTTTGAATAAAGTGAAATAAGATTTTATCAAGAAACAATTTTTTTGAGTACAAACAATCTTAAAAAAGACAATAATTTTATACAAATGAAAGATTAACAAAATATCATAAGATGTGATATTTTCATTATTATTCGGGTCAAGTACATGGATTTATACTCATATGACTACATATCTACAATCATCAAAATATATTAAAGACTAATAGACTTCAAATAATCAATTTATGAAATAAAAAGGAAACCTAGATATATTTGTGCTAAACAAGTGAATTACTTCATTGTTAGATTATGTATTATTTGGTCTATTTGAAAGTAGTCATGTGATCTTAGAGATGTTTTCACATAAAATAAAAGAAGGATTTATAAATTTCAAATTTCAAAAAGAGCTATTCACCTGAATGTGTTTCTCTTTTGTAATATATCTTTGATCTACTTATAAAGTATCCCCTCTTAGAGATAGTTATAAAAGAAGTTAAAACTAAATTTAATTAGTTTTTTCTAAGTTTAATTGAATTTAAAACTCAATTAGTTACTTTATAACTTGACTTTATACATTTATACTTTAAACAAAGTCTAAGAGATCAAATTAGAATAAATAATAGACCAAAAACATTTATAATGGGTGGGGTCCTTGACCCAATTTAAATTATTCAAATAAACATGTAATTATGCACAAATAAACATATAATAAATACAAACTATCAAATAAATTTAAGTACTCTTAACATAAAATCCATAAGCATTTATCAATAACAATTTAAGTAAATATCTCAAATAAATTTTTTCTATATAGAATGAAACTACTACCACACAAAGATACTCAACACTGCCAAAAATAAGATCTATATGATCAAAAATTAAGTATCATGATAGAAAGTCAAAGTATCAACATAAATAAAAAACCAAATACAATTCAATCAGACTCAACATTTGAAACTAGATCAATCAAAAGAGCACCCTTATCAATTCAATAATCCATGTACTCCATGAAAGTAGTGGAAAGATCAATCAAATGTGTACCTTCAAAATTATCATCAATCTCTAACTTCACCTTTTTGAGTATCTGGGTCGTCATAATTTGTGCTATAGGGATGATAACATGTTTCCATCTAGAATAAGTAGGACTATAAAGTGTAGGTGAAAAAATCCTATTGTTTAGTGGCAAGTGAGAATTTGGCTCAATAAAATTTATATTAATCTTAGGAAATGTTTTAGACTAACCATGTAGAGACATATTATGTGGGCTAGATTCAATAAATGTATGCATTCTCTATGAGGATTCACTTGTATTACCTCATCCAAAAGGAGTTCTCTAATGTGAACATCTATATTCTTTATTACTATGAAAGTTTAAAGAAGTAACAAGAAAAGTATCAAGTACATTCCATAAAATAAGGTCAGTGGCATGAAAATGAATGGATACATAGATTCCATGGTTAAAAGGCCAAGTAGAAGTGTTAGTAGCTATATGGATGTAAAAGAATTGACCTTGAGAGCTACCCCATGATGGAGTACCCTCACTATGTTTATCATCATTTCTACCTAGTAGTTTTTATTTAACTTATGTGAATCTGAGATCCACCCCGACATAGTAAAATAAACATACATAATAAGCACTCAACACAATATATCTCAATCAAGACTTCATCTTTATCATTTATAATGAAAATAACCAAGTGTCAATTTTACAAACTAAAAACTCATAATTTTTCATAATAATTAAAAACTAAAAAATAATATCTTGTAATAAAAAACCTTAATCATGCTAATGATGAAAATCTATCAAGTGCAACATGCTCATATATCAACCTAAAATTGAATGCATGTAAAATGAGAATATTTGATTTTCCCCTTATATCAAGAATTGACTAAATCAATAGTGTAATCAAATATATTCATTTGAACAAAATACATTTAAATATTTTTTTCATCATGAGAATAAACAACTATATCAAATTATGATTATTCATAATTCATATGTTTTATTTCAACAATCTTTATCAAAGTATGAATTTTATGCTTAAAATGAAAAACTAAATTCATTATGACTCAGTCGTATCTAATTCAATATCTTCATCTAATTATGCTTTAAAACTAATAACTTTCACTAAAAACCCTGATACACTTTTAAACATTCTCTAAAAATGATTAAAATAAAATGTAGATGGGGATTTATACAAATACAAACATGGGATGCCTAAATGGGATATTTAACATCTTTCCCTTCCATAAAGAAATGAACAAAGACCATTGCACTCTCTTGTTATTAGAATAACTAAAGTATACAATGCATGCAACTTGATTTGACTCAAAAATAAATTTAATATCCCTTTCATACAAATAAAATACTACATAACATCTCAACTAGACCCTAAATAATTAATCATGTATTATGATCTCTTTTTTAAATGAAGAGAAACCATTCAATATTTTGCAAACCCTTGAAATACTGACCACTATGTATGTTGAAAATCTAAGTCTAGACTATTGTGAAGTGAACACACCATTTAATTTCATTTAATGGATAACATATCATGCAAGACATTTTAAATAAGTCATAAATTTTCCAACTCTTGAGAAGCCACCTCATTTTATAACAAGTTCATGCAAACATGAAATCTTCAAAATGTTTAGCCCAAGAGAAAACATGTTTTTCTAAAGAAATATTTGCATGAAAGGATTTATATATACCATTAAAATTTTATTTTAAAAATTTGATATTTCAAAAAAATTAAGAATCTCCAAGATATGACAAAACATTTTCATTTTATCAATTGCATGCAAACTTATTCACCAATTGAATGCTTAAAATAAAATAAAAATATCAATTTCTTTGCAAAAAATGACTCATGCACATAATATATTATAAGCCATAGAACACACCCCTTGAAAGCCATTTTATATTCTCAAAAGTAACACCAAGACTGAAAGAAGATTTATATAAAAACATAACCTCTATAGTATTAGCCATATCAACTATTATCATCAAAACATGACATAGATTTCACTTATTTCCAGGGAGAAATGAAAATATCAATAAATCTCAAATCATCACATGATTTTTAAAATAATAAAACCAAGACATCATTATTATTTATAAATCCACATATATCTTCAACCTATTTCAAAAATGGAATTTATTTCAAGCAAATTAATTGGAAACCCAAACAAAAACAAGATTCATACCTTGTTACCCAAGTTTTAAATGAACACAACTTTGAAATTCCTCTACATTTATGTTTTATCCTCATTGATGATAATCTTTCTATTATTAGATCTTTGCTTCTACTCACAAAGCTTGTAAATGACAAAAATACAAAGAAAATTGTAACTTTTATATTTCAGAAACTATCAATTAAATATCCATATTAATGTGTTATACTTTCATAGGTTTGAAACTCTAGCCAAAAAAAAACCAAAATGGCTCAACAAATAATAGTAACCTCACTACTCACTTAGAAAACTAACTATCCATATAGTCAAATTGATTGCCAATAAACTTAATTAAGACAAATAATAAACATTAAAAACTAATTTATTATTAGTTGTCTTAAATCCAAAAGGATCGAGCATTAATCCCCAAACTTATTTATTTACCATAATCTATATTACCATGGTGGAATGGTGGCAACTATCCATAAATTCTTGAGGGTTGCTTTGAACCCAATGTGTAACAACCATAATTCAAAATTAAACTTACCACATTTATTTGTATTTGTCACCTTAGCTTATATCTGCCACATTCCAATCTTACCATGTCCCAAAGGAACTACCAAATTAGCAATGTATTAATTTCATGCAATGTAACATGGATTAGGTCATATTTGGAATTAGGATTTAGGCTTTAAATATGAAACATGAAACCTTAAAAATCAATTTTAGGTTCTATAATATTCAATATTATTTTCAAATATATCTAAGAAATATGCCTAGCAATATATATATATATATATATATATATATCTAACAATAATGCTAAGGTAATTATAAATAACATATATATTATGGCCAATATTTATTATATGTGTTAAGGACATTTACTTTGCATGAAACATCTCACAATTCAACTATTTATGATATGCAATCTCATTGATGAAAAACTTGATATTGTAACCAAATAAATAAGAATCTGTGTTTACCTTATCACCTTTTTTTGCAAGCCAAATCAATATAAATCATAATTGTATTGATTTTCAACTGAAATTTAATGTCAACAACTGCAAAACTATCATTGTTCATAATAATCAAGTCTAAAAACATATGCAAAAATATATTTCATGTTGAAACTGAAAACACCATTTACTTAATGTGATACTCATGCTGTAAAATTGCTTGATTACTATTATAAGTAATAAATAATAGTTGAAGTAACTATTATTTCATGATTACATACACACATAAATATGAAAATTTAAATGGATACAAATGAGTTGGGTACTGCTAGTAGTTTTAAATTTTATGACCTATGTCATCAATATGGAAAAACTAAAACATGTCAAGATTTCAAAAAAAGGTAGGGGGTGATAAAAATAGGCATAACATTGGTGAAATTATTATCTAATTTTACTTATAAAATTGAGTTACAATAATAATTTGAAATTAAAATCAAACTTGAGAGTACAATCTAGGTTACATCATTTCTTAAGTAGTTATGCAAGACCCCCTTTTAAAATGAGAAAATTATTCAGGGTTGAATTTTTTGGCTAACATAAAATGAAGAAAGGGAATAGATTAAATAGGGAATTTTGGATTGGATAAATATACAGTGCACAACCTAAAATATACAGTGTGCAACCTAGAATATAAAATATGAAAATTAAGTAATGCTTCCAACACATTATATTCTATTCTTGCTTAATCATAAAGGATTATCTATAGAATAATATTATAATAATATCTAAAATAATTAAAAACTTATAGTGATATAGCATATCTCAAAACTCCTCTTCCTTCATAGTGATGAATACTCACATGTTAAAAAAGTGTTAATCCAAAAAAATAAGGAAGACAAATAGGAAAATGACAATAAAAAAAGTAACAACTAGAAGAAGAAAACAAAACAATAAACCAAAATAAAATAGGAAAAAGAAAGGAAAAGTTAATTATAAAAGATATTTAAATAATGAACATTGACTGAATGATGTAACCAATAACCATCAAGATCGTGTAAATGAAAAATATTTTTCCCAAGAATAGTATCAATTTTCAAAGAACCAAGCCAAAAGGAATACAACTTATGATTCCTAATTGAATCCTCATGGGATTTATCCCAATATAAAACAAGATAACCATATTTAAAAGTATTTTAAAATATTTTCTTATCAAATAATTTCTTTAACTTCTCTTTGAATTTATCTAGTTTCTATAGAGCAATATCTTTAGTTTCATATAAAGCCAAAAGATTATTAAGTCCATGTTCTATCAAATTAATATATTCTAATAAGTATTGAAGAGTAATCCTTGTAGAAGAAATTGGAATTTCTATTGACAAGGTAGCTTCAAAACCATAAGTTAACATGAATGGTGGATAAATTGTAGTAACATTCACTATCATATGATTAGCCCATAATGCTTCAAAAAATTTCAAATTCCAATCTCACTTATTCTCACAAACAATTTTTTTCATGATTGAAATCAACTTTTTGTTAGTAGACTTAGCTTGTTCATTCCCTAGAGGATAACATTTTGAGGAATGACTAGAGATAATATAGTTACGTCCTAAAAATTATAAGTGATCTTTTAAAATAAATTGAGGACCATTATCATAAATAATCTCATAGGGTACACCGAATATAGAAAATATTCTATTTAAAAAAAAATCCTTCAGCTATAATTGAGTTTTTTAAAGCTTAGGCTTCCAACCATTTTGTAAAATCATTTGTGGCAGATAAAATATACATGCGACCATATGAATAAGGATTATGAATATCATAAATAAAATCATTTCTCCACTTAATGAAGGGTTTTTCTAAATTAACTAGGTTTAAGGGCATGCCATGCAATCTATCTCTACTAATGAATAATTGGCAAGCCATGTACACACAAATAAACTTATAAACATCCTGAAACAATGTAAGATAATAATAACCTATGCATATAATATTATAAGTAGTGGTTTTGATACATAGTGACCACAAAAACTACCTTCATGACACCCCCTAAAAATATTTTGAGTTTGATCATGAGTTAAACAAAGTAAAAGAACTCCATCTCTATTTATATAGAACATTTTTTTTTTTTGTAATAAAACAAATTTTAAAGCTTGAAATTTAAGTGATCTTATTTTTTTCTTATATAAATTATTATAACAAGCCTAATTTAAAAAATAATAAACTAAATCATGATACTAATTATCCATACAAAGTAAACAGTCCCACTCATTCATTTCATGCCCAAATTATTATTTTTTAGAAAAATAAATAAATTTCATGGTTTAGAAATGAGGCTTAACATGTAAATAATCATCTTAACATATTGAATTCTTAAAATATTTTTTACTAATCTTCTTTGAATAGTAGGCTATTTCAAAAGATAAGATCTTAAGAATCGACACATAGACCTAACAATAACCTTATTCCCCATCAAAAGATAATAAAATTGGATTAAAGATGATATCAATGAAAACACAAATTTTTCAATTAATGTTTGCATCCTTTAAGACTTGACTCATATAGAAAATAGGTATTTCTTCATTATTTTTATCATTTTGCATAATTATTACACCTATGGATGTTTTAGTAGCATTAACATAAGAATGAAAGGCTTATTTAAATCAAGTTTATCAAGTACATGTACACTTATAATGACATATTTGATGTTATTAAAAATTAAATTAGCGCCCACATTCCACATATAAGATTGATTTTTCTTTAAAAGCATTTGTAAAAGGTTAGACTTATTATCAATATCAAAAATGAATTTCCTATGAAAATAATTTTGTCAAAGAAAGATCTAAGACCAGATTGGTCTTTTGGGGGTGGTAGATCTTTATAGCCTTAGTGCATTCTACATCTATATAAATGCCATTATTAAAAATAATATATCTTAATAATTTACCATTGATAACACCAAAAAAAAATTTCTTGGGATTTAAATAAATACCATACTTTTTGTATCTTGTGAAAATTTCATGAAGATGATCCATATGTTTCTTTATTTTCTTAGAATGCACAGTGAGATCATATAAATATACCTAAATGACTATTCTAATTAAGTCATCAAAATCCACATGCATAGATCTTTGAAAAGTGACATCTTCATTCATAAGACCAAAAGGTATTATATTAAAATAAAAATTTCCTCTAAGCATGGTAGTCTTATATATATCTTATGGATTAACAAAATCTGATTATAACTAGAAAATATGTCAAGTGAATACATCATTTTAGATCATGTAACCTGTTGTAAAATTTAGTCAATGCTAGGAAGAAGAAAATAGTCTTTAACATTAACCTTATTAATATCTCTAAAATATACATAAATTATAGTATAATCATTATTTTATTGAATAAGAACTAAATTAACTACTCAATTCAAATATTTTATAGGAAAAATGACACTACCATCAAGCATTTTATCAAACTCTTTGTTGATGGAGTCTTTTAACAAGGAGTTTATTCTTCTAATATTTTGCCTAACAAGGTTTATACCAGGTTTGATAGGTATATCATGTTTAATAATATTGACATTAAAACTTATTATTTATTTGTAGGACCAAGTAAAAACATCAATGAATTATTTAAAAAGCTTGATAAACTTAAGTTTTTCCTCAAGAGTGCACTGTAATCTTAAATAGACATATTTAGGATCTATATTTATGTCAAGATTGATAGAAATAGTCTCATATAATATTATCATTAAAGGTTCCTCTGTGTGTAAAATTTTTGGCTGATCATTAGGAGTAAATATTGAATCTATGCTAACTAAATCAATAGGCAATTTATTATTACTCAACTGTAAATAATCACCACAATTTAACCCATAATCATCATGATCAAAATAATTTCCTTGAAAAAAAGAATCAATATATTCCTCATAATTGAAAATAAACCAATTTTCATTTAAATTAGACCCTTTAGGTATTTTTTTTGAAAAAAGAGAAATAAATAATTGGTTCACTTTCACTTAGATTAGGAATTGAAGCAAACGCAATGAACTTATCATCTTGAACATTAAATTTTTTAAGTATATGAGTAATATTAAAGGCTTAATTTTTAAAAAGTGATCAAACCTTTTGAGTGTATCTATGTATACACAATTGATTGTTTTATAAACTTTTATAGCTTGTATAATAATTAACTTATAATCACCAGAGTTTTCTAATTATTTGGCATTAAATTAAATTAATTTTTAGACCTAAGATTAAGACTTAAAATTTTGATATATTATTAGTATTATCAAATGATAATTTATAAGCATAATGAAATATTTTACCAATAGGATATATTAAAAAAATTCCAACCCCACTATCATGTTGTGAACATGCTCCATCAAAATACAAGACCATAAAGTATATCTAGAAAATATCATTTCTTGTTATTTTTAAGGTTCATCTAAATTTAACATCTCATAAATACTAATTCCAATTTATACATAAGAAACAATAATTGGTATGGAATATAAAAGGTTACTAAACCATTCATCTCTTTATATGAAAATAATCTCATTGCCAATAGGAACCCAAGTCTTGTCCTTGCCTACAAAAGCACCAGTTACTTTTTACCAATCTTTTCCTAAAAGCATAGTATAATTACTAAGAATATCAACCACTTAAACATTGGTCATGCATCTAATTATTACATTTTAAATTATTTTGATAAAAATATCATGGAACTTCCCATAGCTTTTGGTTTGATGAGAATCAAAATCTATGAGTTTTATATTATCATTCTCATAATATATTCCTAATTGATCAACAATGAATTTAGGCATTAGATTATTTGAGTTACCAGTATCAAGAATATGATTATGAATGATTTTATTATAAATTTTTACTAAAACATAAAAAGAGGTATATAATCAATAGGAGGATCAAGAATCAAAGTAAAAATAAAATATTATTCATTATTATTAGTTTTTTCCTAAAATCCTACCACATTTTTAGAAATTGGGTTTTTAATTGCATCACTAATCTTATCAACCTCACCAAGTAAACTAAAAACCTATAATAATGAAAAAATCACCTTAATAATGATTAAATAGTCTATAATATTATAAGCAACAACATTGGGATGTTGAATGTGAGGATAATTCTTAGGTTTATAAGGAGGATACTGTAGATTATTAAAATCAATTTATAAGAGATTATTTTGTTGAAAACTAATTATAACATTGTCAAATGTAACATTTTTTATTTGATAGGGAAAAAAACCAAGTTTTACAAGGATCCTAGAATCATGAAATTGAGATACAAAAAGTATTAATAGGCCAAAAAAAGGCTGCCCAATCAAAACATAAAAAATCACTAAAATAAATTGAACGCAAGGAAAATAGAAACAATAAATAAATATTAGGAGGGAGGTCCCTCTAGTGTGTCTTCAACATCCTCAAGGTTCTTCACTGGGATGTCCTAATTAACCTTTAAAATATTAGTTCATGTGCATTTTTTGGGTCCTTTTACTACTTATCTAAGAGAGATCATACAAGGTCTCTTCTATGCTTGGGCCTAGAAGGGAGTCTTCTTTATGGGGACCACCTTGGGGGAACCAGGCAGGGGGGATCCCAAGGTCTTGGGTGATTGTTGATGGGGGTCTAAGTAGGTTTAAAAGACTAGGAAAAATTTTACACCATGGACTCAACCTATCTATGCAGATCATTCCAATCTTATATGAGCTTGGTGAGGGCTACGCCTACCTCTTGCACCTTAGAATTAAACTTATACATAGACACTTTGTTACTTTTCATCTCCTCTAATAAAATGGATTTATCCTTCTAAGCGGTCTCCTCATAAGTTTCCACATCAAGGGTGATTAGCTTAGGTTTGGGTATGAAAAGCTTGAAGGGGAGGTTTTTAGTAGGGGATCTAGAAATACTTACTTGAGGGTGATCTTAGAGGGTTGGTAGGATCCTGAGGTGGGATCCTCCTCTAAGGAGTCATCCCTAGAGGAGGATCCCCCTTAGGGTACCTCCTAATTGTGTAGGGTTTGGCCATGCTTGATGAGGAGAAGGATCAACCCTTGGTGGAGGATAGGGTTAGCCTCATTTACTTGATGAGAGAAAGTGGTGATTTTAAAATATTCAAGCATAATGAAAGGAAGACTTATCTTATAATCAATAAAGTGATTTAGAAATAAGAAGTGTGAAAAAAATAGTGTGTATTTACCTTAAAGGGTCATATAGTGAATAACATGGGGAAAGATTTTGGGCTAGTGACGAGGGAGGTCCACCTAGGGAAAGCCTTTATTTTCAGTATTCACAAACTAGTTCATCCAAAAGAATCATTACAGAAGCTTATGTTTCTTTGTATGGTCTTTGAAATCCTTAGTCCCCTCATAGTACATACCGGTCACTTCCCTAATAAATTCTTCCATAATAGTGATTCTTATTTTATGAATGGTCACCTTGTATTTATTCTAGGCCACTACAAATTCATAGGCCACTTATGCATTATGCTTTGTGATTCTCTCCATAACTCAGTGAGGCCCCTATGCTTGATTTTTTTCTAGAAATTTTTCTAGCCCTTCAATTCTATGCAAGAAATGGGTTCAATCCTTTCCCTATTACCTCCCATCAAAGCAATGTCAATAGAGCTAAAGTGAGTAGGTGGAAAGTTTTGGATGGAATGATTTTGAATAATGCAAATGGAGTTTGGGAAGCCTAAAAAAATGACCCTATAACAATTACACCTCCTCCTATAAACATAACTATGGATCATCATAATTAAAATCCAACCCTTGGATGAAATATTACATGCATACAGTGACATGATGTTTCAATCAAGCAATGGTTCTTTTATCCCATAAGGATTTGAGGACATTGTTAGGAACATTGCTTGCATCATGATCAAATATTACATTATTCTAGGTAATTTTTTTTATTTATATTAGTTTTTATAAGATTATGGATAATTATTAGTTAAGTTAGAATTATCTTTTGACTAGAATAATCTCTTTGTCTAGTGTTGATAGTATAAAAAATATTAGTTTTGACATCATCCAAACATACATCAATTCCACACATGTTTATCATATCAACTAAATCAATGAAGATACTATCCTTTCCATGAATAATCTTTTTAAAAATTTACATAGATATACAAGTGTTAGAGTCATGATCTAATTCACAAACATAACAATAATGAATTTTTTATTCATTTTTATCTTTCTAAAGAATTGGAGATTTACCTAATGTATATGTTTTGTCATTTAATTGCCATTTTTTGACAACTAGCTTATTTCCAATATTATGAATAGATTTTATAATTTTTACATTATTATAATTTAAACCTGTGATAGATCTATCTTTAAAATCAATATGTTTTAATTTATTTTCATATTCAATACAAAAAGTTACATATTCGTATTAATCTCCAATATCTTTATCTTTTAATGTTATTTTATATTGTATAGGAAAAACATTAAAAAAAAAAATCTAGACAATATTTTGATGGTTTAATGTCATGGGGAATCTTTTGATGCAACTTAGTGAATATAGTTATAAAATGGTAAACTATTTCACCTAGATCAATAGAGATATTTACTAATTTATTAATTAACTCTAAAAACTATTTAGGTTTTCCAAAACAAAGCTCTAACCAATCCTCTATATTTTTCCAAGTATTAATAACACATGCAGGAAGGCTAATAAAAGCTTGGTAAGCTTTACCTTCAAAAGTTTATGAAATGACTTTAATAAAAAAATTCATTCACAATACCAAGAGTAGTAAAAATTAACTTAAAATCATCTAAATGGTCTTCCCAAGACTCATCAAAACTTCCTAAGAATTTGGGGACATAAGGCCTTTAAACGAGGGTAATTTACCAAGATGAGCACCAATATTAACACGATTCTCATGAATCCAGGTATTCATTAAAGGTTGTGCAATATCTTCATTAGAATAAACCTAATTATAGTTACATATGATTGTTTAATGTTGTTATGCAAACCTAAAATCAAGTCTTAAACTCTTTGTTCTATTTGTTCTATTAGAAGTTTTATTAGAGTCTAATACCTGACTAATCTGGTGTTTTAACCTCTTAAGACTTAGTGAATGTAAATCCTATGTTTGTTAAAGAATTGAGTATAGTAGAACAAGGTATAAAGATGTAATGAATATAACCACTAATTTGTTACAAAATTAACTAACTTTAAATTTTCAAAAAATAGTAATAAATAGTGAAAATAAGAACTTAGATAGAAAATAACTATGATAGATGATTTAGAGGTTAAAAATTGAGGAAGAGGCTAGTCTGAATGTCACAAATAAGATCTAGATGTCAAAAACCCTGCTAGATAGTAGTATCATAATTAGACATTAGCACCATATGGTGCTAGTGTCCTTATTTTGGTAGTAGTGTGCTATATGTATGACTATCTTGAGCTTTTCAGTGCACATGTGTCTAGGTCTATAAGGTTTGTTCCTATGTGCATGGGTTTCAAAACCCTATATATTACATTTTTTGACTAATTTTATGAGCAAAATATAATCCTCTATGTTGCTAGAGCATCTGATTGATGAATGCTACAAAGTGTGTTTATTAGTGGGGTAAGATGGACAACCTCAACACTTAATTATGATGAGAGTTTCTTACATAATAATGATCTGAAGAAGAATCAATTCCAATGTAGTTATGCCCACCTATGTGTTGGTGCAAGTGCAAGTGAAGCTAGTATGATAGTTGAATTAAGTGATTTGAATGTTATTAAGACTCTAAATCTGAGTAATTTGAACTTAGGAATATTTTAGATGGTAGTATGTAGAAGTAGGTTGGAATAGGGATTGAAAATTTTAATTGTGCACAACTTGTTTTGAGTTTGCATAGGTAATTTGCATTTGATTTCCATCTAGTGGATAAAGGGCTAAAAGCCATATATTTATACTATTCTGGTACTTGTGTAGGTGTTAAAATAGGTCTAAGATGACCCAAAGAGGTCTAATATTTAAAAAGACATCTATTTATGAAAATAAGAGGGCAAGGATAGTAGCACCATTATTGAGACACTAGCACCATATGGCACTATTGTCCCTATTATGTCACTAGTGTCTAAGTGGCGAAATACTAGGTATGAAGGGTGAAGATTAGGAATAAAGGTATGGAACTAATTTAGGGATGACTAGGGATGCCTGTAGCCCACAAAAAGTCTAGATAAGTGTGAAAATAGGCTCTAGGATAGGTATAGGGATAAGTTAGAGATAGGTGGTCTCAAGTAGCACTCTTAGCACTCAAGTGCCAATTTTAGGTGAGTACATTTTCCCCTCTTTATTTCATAAATGAAATAAAATAAAATGACTAAGATAAAGGAAAAATAAGTGTACCTAGACTTACCTAAGAGGTAAATCCTATGAATCTAAGTTTGAGTATGTGAATCATTTTTCAATACGCATCCTACAAGTGAAATATGCATAAATCAATCCTTGCATAAGAGATATTAAAACAAAGACTAAACTAAGTAAAGAAGTAAAACTAAGTAAAGGGATAAGAGAGAGGAAAGGAATGAATACACCTCATTGGGTATACACAAACCAATGTAGAAATGTGGTGACAACCTATGTGTGTACATGCATATAGTGATCAATTAATGAATAGCTGAGACTAAGGTGATGGATTGATCAATCCTCATGTGTGGGTGGTTCAAGAACACAATATGGTTTTTAATTTATCATTGCCTACCCTTTTTTGGTGGATCATGACCTATGAATAACTTAGATTAGACTGATAGTGTGTCTAATCCTCTCATGTAGGTGGCTCAATAAATCAAGTAGACTATAACTCCATCATTGCCTAACCATGTGTAGTAGATGCATCTAAAACAAAAACTATGTGATGTAATTAGAAATATATAACTAGAGATATCTAATTGAAAATGTTGGTCTATGGCCACTCAAGTATATTAGGTGGCTCTAGGCCACTCGAGAATACCAACCACCATAGATGGAGTAAGACATGAAACTAGTGTGCAACTTGGAATATGATGTCTAATGTATAAAATGTAGAGAATGACATGGATTTTTTCATTCCATCTGATCAACCAATGTGTGATTAAATAGAAATAATGTGCTACACACATGTCCCCAAATCTGATATCTGAGTATATGCATTATGGACTAAGTTGTAATAATCTGTATCTAAGTATCTAAACTATAAATGGGAATGGCAATACCATGCATGATACCCCTAATCCAAGCAAACTTATATGAATCTGAGATAAATTGAGCCAAATATGGTAAATCTATAATTTAACCTATGCTAACATGGATTGTACCTTTTGTAATTTTATATCTAATGTATAATTTTCTAAAATTGAGGCTATTAGATAGTAGCACCATATGGTTCTAGTGTCCTAATTTGGGCACTAATGTTTGAATATTATAATTTTTGTGAAACTATCTATGACACTATTTTCCCACTATATTTACTTGAGTCTGATTTCTATAATTTAAGCATGTGTGTTGAAAATATACTATGAGTGCATTATAGGGGCTTGATCTCTATGATAAACCCATTTGAATGCCCCCTATTTTGAGGGGAGATGTGAAACCTATGCAAGAACTATCCTCAAAATATCTACATAATGTGCATTACCTAGAGAATATATGATATATATGTAATAATCCAATATAATATGCATATATAACATTGGAATGTAAGATAATTTGAGCATAAGTTTCTTATATGCAATGTATGTTATGTCTAGTATTCACAAGGCTATCAAGATAAATATAACAATGTATGTAATAAAAAATATGAGTGATAACTGAGTAGCTACATAGGTAGATGGGGCATGATGTCCATCACAACACCCAAGTAGGAAGGGGAGATGCATGAGGTACCTCATAGCATCTAAAAATGGAGTGTGTAACAAGTAAGATACAATTTTCATGGCCATAATGTATACAATAAAACATACATAAAACACACATGAGGCACACAAAGTAGGCAAAGGGGCCACAATATAAGGGAAATGGGCACATGTTACTAAATATGAGAAATAAATACATAAAAGGACATGTTCAACTATCCACATACGAAACCAAAAAGCAATTTGGATTAGAGCCACATATAAGGACATGTTCAAATGTCTACATATACAATCAAGAAAGAACACACAAGGACATGGGTAAATGTCCAAAGCATTCATACTATGAAAATAAGTGGTATAGTGCCAAAGATCAATAGCATAATCAAATGACATCAAATAGAAAAAGCATAGAGATATAATCAAATCTAAACTAGGAAAGCTATAAATGAAATCATGCATGAATATGTAATGCAAATCTATGTAAACGTCAAGATGTACATATGTTGAGTCTAAAGTAATAGTAGTTGGTAAAAAATTGAAGTGTAGCACTATAAATATAAATATATAAAAATGCTAAATATATGATTTATAGGTTAGAAATATTTAACTTGGTAATCAAAATTGTGTAAAGGGTGCCCCCAAATGGGAAGATGTGTCAAATTAACAACTCGTGTATCTATGTAAATACCCCCAGTGGGTAGATAATAATAAATCTGGATCAGTGTAATGGACTTGAGTCCTATAATAAATCTTCAAGCACTTAATAAGAACAAGTGAAACATGTATGTATGATAAAACCAACTATACCAAGAGTGATAACATATGTAGTGTCTAGAAAATATAAGAGATGTAAACATGGCAATGTATATAATCTATATTTTTATGTTTTCTAAGTAAATATTTAATTATTTTTATGTTTTTTAAATATTTTATTATTTTTGAATTTTATAGATATAAGTTATTTATAAGCAACATGAAAATGAAACTATATACAAGGAACAAAAAATAAGGAAATCATGTTCAAGTGGGGAGGAACAATACTAACCGATGAGTCTCATGGGAGATTCACTATCACTATGGCCTATGTCAAAAATAGGAATGGTAACTATTGACAAATTTGACCATAAGTTAAATTACGTAAACCCCATATATATTTCAAACTTTTTATAGGGTATCTTAGGTTTAAAATGTGTACCATGGTCTTAATAAGGTCAAACATTATGTTTTCACCCTTGTCATATTTGTTAGTTTGTCCTAAGTCATTCTAAGGTCATATTTTGAGTTATTTAATGAAGTAATATTATTTTCATAAGATAAAAAGTGTTTCAAGAGGATATTAAACATCCTAAATGTTATAATATGTAAAAAAAACTATTTTGAGATTGATAAATGGTAGGTGCATTGTCCTTCCAAGAAGATCAAGCAATTTCATGTGGTTTTAGGTAGTTGTATGACCTATATATTAGTTTAGGCACATGGGAAGAATTAAAAAGTGTCTATTAGGATCCCCTCAATTCAATTCCATGCTTAGGTAGCTTTGACATTGTAAAAAATAGCAAAAAACAACCTCTCTTTCCCATCACTCTCTGAGACAAGTCAAAAGGTCAACCGGTTTCAACTTGGTATGGACAGGAGGAGGAGAGTTAAATAAAGTGAACTTGGTAGATGGTAGTAATAAATTTTTACTTCAAATTGATGTAAATATTCATAAGTTTAGTTTTTTTTCTTTATGAACCATTAATAAGAGTTCTAGTGACACTTTTCTACTTGCACATCCCCATGGCCTTTAGTTTTCTTCTTTGTTTGCATCATTTTGTGTAAATAAAGTGGTGTACATAATATTTATGAGTATGATCATCCTTATCATAAGGTTTAAATTTATCTTACATGTGTGAAGGTAAATAAGCTTGCAAGATCACTCTCATTTTACTAGTTGAAGACACCATGAAGGTTTGCATGCAATGTTTCATCAGTAGCAAAGTTTCTCCTTGCTATAGTGGTTTTAGGTCAAGGGTGACATGTTTCCAATCCCTACTAACATGGTAATAAGTTATTATTTGAGGGTTTAGTCTCAAGAATATCTATGGTTAGAAGTATAAGGTCTAAAATACATGCACAATCAGACCTCTTTGTGACTATCATCTACAATGAAGTGAAGCTAAGCCTTGGTCAATCATGTTATTAACACATGAAGGTTTTAAGATTATTAGAGGATTCTAAGGTGGAAAAAATAAGACTAAGTTATTAAAAGTAGTTAGATATTGGTTGTGAGAAATAATTCCATATACATAGTCTTATATCATGCAAACCTATAGACAGTCACCAATAGTGATCTAATGCCAACACCACAGAGGTCTAAGTGATGTTGAATGGTAGAGGTTTGAAATCAATGGAAACCTTCAATGAGGTATACGAACATAGAAATAACCAAGTTGATAATGGTGAGACCATAATATTTAGACATACTTAGAACCATTTTCATAGGTTAATAAAGTTTCTATTGAGATAAATTACCTTAACTTCTTTGAATCAAGTTTTTTTCACCCACTTGGTCTTTTTATGGTGAAGTGTCTTGAGGTCTAAACATGCCTAGTAATTTTCATATTGTAGCCCAAGCCTAAAGGTAATGTATTAACATATAAAAGTGGTTTATTGGTCAAGAAAGGATGATATTTGAGTGTTTTCTAATTTAGATAGGTTTTGACCTAAAACACTCAGTAACAATTGTGTTGTAATGATTAAAAGCAACCCAACTTGTAATGACCTGTAGTAGTGAGTGAAACTATGGTATCAAGGCATGAGATGAACTCATATAGGTATGGAATGGTCTTGGTGACCTTAATAAGGGTAAATAAAGGTGAATTTTATGGTTAAGACATACACCATCACTTACATGAACCCCATGGTTTCCCAAATGGAGTATCTACAGTTAGTCTGTAAAGCCACAATGTGTTGATAGTGGAAGATAAGAAGTATGGATTGCAAGTATAATGAATCTATTTGGTTTTAAATTAAACAATTACCTTAATAATATTTTAAGGAATGAAAAAAAATGATTAAGCATAATAGACACCTAAAGGAATCCCATTTTCCTAAGGTGAATGTCTACTATCTGCTATAGTCACAACCTAGCTCATGCTAGTGGAGAGAGGCAGTTGGGAAAGTTGGTAGAGGTATATTATGGATAGATAATACTAAAACCAATATAATAGTGGTAATGACATATTCTAAAGTGATCTTAGAAAGTAATATCTTAACCTACAATCATAGTTGAAGGGTCTCAAGCCTAAACATAATTCTATGCATAGTCCTCACAGCACCATAAGTCTATCTTAAAGATTTGAAGTATTGAGGACTATAGAGAAGAGATCTATCCCTAAGAATTTTGTAATAAATGTGTTTAAGACCTATCCTACCCTTCCATAATTTCAATTTTGTTAGAGAAATAGGGGAGATGCCCTCTATTTTATCTCACATAGAGGGCACTCCTAGATAGTCTAATATATAGGCATAGTATATAAATGATGATAAAATGAAAGGGAGAATAAAGAGACACTATATAATGAGTTTATAGGTTTATATAAGGATGAAGGAATGTTAGGAAGCATAAGTAGATGTTGTAAACCACACAAAGGTGGTTATAAGAAAGCAAACATATTTAGGCCTATTAGGCCTAAAATTAGACCTAAGCCCTAAAAGGGTCTAAATTTATTTACATGAACATAAAAAATTTCCAATCCAATTGAGAGAATTAAATGGGAGGTATAAGGTTGATCAATACCATTGAGTTACATAGGAATAACATAGAATGGCCAATTTGACCTAAAACCATCTTAGGGGTACACATAATGTAGGAGAAAGCTCAAGAGGCCATTTTTAAACACTCATATATGTACATATTGATTTCAAGGTTCCTTGAGAACTTGTAGAGAGTTAAGGGGGTATTTTACCCCAACTTTTTTGAATTTTTCCAAAAGTTAGACATCTAACTTTTATGAACAATCATTAACAATCCAAGATACCCAAAACCCTATCAAAAACTTGGTTTAGACCTGATGGAGAAGAAATATATGTAAATTAATTAAAAAGTGGTCAAATGTCATATAAATTTATTTGGTATTATCTATAACTCTTCCATGCTTATTCCCACCCAACTGGTCTACATTATCACTTATATGGACAAGGTAAAATACGTTTTTTTTTAAATTTTTGGGTGTTCTATAGGTACAAAAGAGAATGAATAGAAACTTGAGAACCCCTCACCATTATGAAGGTAGTTTTAGATCATCAAGTGAACCCCTCACCATTATTAAGGTATTTTTAAGCAATACTTGAAAAGTTTTATAACAACTTGAGGAAGGTGATCTATTTCAAATTGACTCATGTTCATGATAGTATCTTGAATAATTTTCCACTTAATTACATGGTATTTTAAATTTTTTTTAGAGTTTTACACTTTATATTATGGCCCTTCATCTTCAATTCTTCGTTCTCTTCTCCTATGTCTATGAATGCAAGCCATTTTAGCTTTTGTAAAAGAATCTACACCCCATATAGAGAAGCCCTGCTAGTTTGAATACTATATTTATGTTTGAAATAAATATTTTCAATCTAGTTTTAATTTCATAAATTTATTGTCTAAGTGTGTGAAGTGGTACATTGTGAAGTGTCTAGTGATAAGTATCTATCCTTGCCTTTCTTTATTCTTCCATGTTTAATGCAAGTAGTTCTCACTCTAATAGGTCACATGAAGGTGGTCAAGTGAATTTATCTATATTTTAATGTAAAGATTGGCATTAATTTCTAAAATATAATATTTTGTTAACTCACCATGAGTATTTCAATGTATACTACCTTCATGTTTGAAATACTAATGTTAGAGTAATCTAGGATGTTGAGACTAGCATTATGAGTCATGTTTCATAGTGAAAGTGTATGATAGTCTAGTGGTGATCATTTTGGTGTATCACCTTATTATCATAGGTTAATTTTCATGTTACTTCTATCCCTTTACATCCAAGAAATCAAGTAGTGTAGGTGATAATAAAGCAAAGATAAATCTAAGCAGCTAGCCCTTAAACCTAGAGGTTTACCTCTACTATAGGCAACCCACAGGCCTAAAGGTAATCTAATGTTTCACTCAATCTAGAGTAAGGTTTAATAACCATCTCTATGGTGAAATATTTAATGACAATAATAATCTCTTATGCAATGTGATTTCTATGTTGGAGTTGAATGGTGTTGCAATATGAATATGGGTATTAGTCATCATCAAAATCATAATAATCATAATATCCTAGAATTCTAGAGGGAATTAACTCATATTATGGAGTCAACCTTTTTGAATTGTGATTTATAATATTGATTTTGATTTTTCCATTTGAAATTATGCTTATTTTAGGAATATGGTGCTATCGAGGCTCTTTTGTTATAAAGCCTTTTTTGAGAATGCTTGTTAGCTTAGCATGATTTTAACTTTGTAACTTAAGATTTTGATCTTTTTGTAATAGTTCCTATGTATCTAGATATTTTGCCTTGATAAATTATATTTATGAATGATTTTCCTTAGGATTTTCAATAAATCCCAAACCTTGTTGACCAACATTATCAACTACTAAAATAAGAGTAGTGATGCCTTAGGCTTGCTTGCCCAAACCTTGACCATGATAATCAACCTTTTGTAGATATTTTTGACCAAAATCATACTAATTTTAAAGTTGAGCCTCATTTTGAAGAGTTCAATTTACATATTTTACTTGCTTTACCTATATTTTTTTTACTATTTTTTGCTCTGATTATTCTTTGTGAAGCTTTTGTTGTTTTGAGTTATGCTTTGGTAACTACTATTGTAATGTTTCTTGATTTAACCCTTTTTGAATTTGTAATGTGCCGTTGTATGTTTTTTGGATGATGCGTCACTATTGAATTCATATGTATCCATTATATATTTTACTTTACATTTTAATGCTAAAATGAATCAATGTGGTGCCCATGCATTCTATGATATGCACAATAATATCTAGATATCCTCATTGGGTGTAGAAAAGGCAGGTTGATTAACTTAGATTTAATAATTTACCTTAGTATCTCACTTGAACTATTATTGGACCCTAGTAATATTTTTTAATCACTTATAATAGATGCATTGTGTTATAATTTATGATTTGGATATGAAAGAGTGCTAAGTACAACTTCACTAGGTGTAGATGCATATAAATGGTTTACACTAGCATATTCTAAAGAATATGTATATGTAATGTGATTTGCTAGTAATGTGAACTTTTCACTTAATAACTGATTTCGATTATATAATTTTGATATTAGGTTGATCATATTGAGAATTTTATCCCATAGAGTTTCACAAGTGCAAACCCTAGTTGCTTCTAATTAAACATGTAGGTACACATGTTATAGGGGAGAGGTGCATACAGGTTGAGTATGGGCATTAGTAATAATAGTATAGGTTACTACATCTCATGGAGGAGTGATATCATGTACTTAGTTAGAGGGAATGTATCTATCACCCTCATGGAGATTAGGAGGAGAAGGATATTCTTTCTTATGCATAAGATATGACATTAAAACTTGAAACCAGGTTGTTAAGTTATGTATTAGATCCTCTATTTATGTATGGATTTGTTTCTTAATTAAATTTTTCATAAGATAATAATAACTTGATATAAATATAATGAAATATGACATACATTTTAATTGATATAAATCATCATGTATACATGTGTTTATGTCTTTATTGAGTTCATTTTGAATTAAAGGAAACAAACATGCAAATGAAAGCATACATACGTGTTTATATCTTTCTTATATTTATTGAGTTAATTCTAAAGTAAATTCATCTATAATTATTTTCATGATTATATTAAATATAAATTTGGCTGATGGTCTTAGAAGGCTAGAAATAAAAACCATAGGGTTAAGGTTTGTGTAATAATCGAAGTAAGTCAGGTTCACCAAATGTTTTAACCTTTTAGGAATTAGTGAATGTAAATCCTATATTTATTAAAGATATGAGTATAGTAAATTAGGGTAGAAATATGCAATAAATACAACCACTAATTTGTTACAGAATGGAATAATTTTAACCTTTCTAAAAATAGTAATAAATATTATAAATAAGAACTTAGTTAAAAATGACTAAGATAGATAATTTGGAGGTTGAAAATTAAGATAAAGGCTAGTTCAAGTGTCACAAACATGATTCAGGTGTCAAAACCCCTCCTGTATAATAATTCCCTAATTGAATGGTATCACCATGTGGTGCTAGTGTCCCTATTTTGGAAGTAGTGTCTTTTGTGTAGGACTATCTTGAGCTTCTAGGTGCACCTGTATCTAGGTATATAAGGTATGTTCCTATGCGAATGGGTTTTGAAACCCTAAAGATCACCTATTTTAACTTATTTATGAGCAAACTCTAATCTTCCAAGGGCATTTGATTGATACAAGATGAAAAGTGTGTTCATTATAAAGGTAGTATGGACATCCTAAACACCTTGTTGTGATGAGAGTTGCATACATACCAATAATCCAAGGAGGGATCAAGAATGAGGTAGTTCTTCCCACCTAAGTAATGGTACAAGTGCAAGTGAAGTTAGTATGATAGTTGACTTGAGTTCTTTGAATATGCTTGAGATTGGAAATCTAAGTAATCTAACCTTAGGATTGTTGTAGATGGTAGTATACATAAGTAGGAAAAAATAGGGATTGATAAACTTAATTATGCATAGCTTATTCTAAGTTTACATAGGTAATTTGCATCTAATTTCCACTTAGTGGATAAAGGCCTAAAATTCATGTATTTATACTATTATGGTGCTTATTCAAGCAATAAAAGAGGTATAATCTAACCCTAGGATGTCTAAGATTTTAAAAGATATCTAGTTGTGAAATGAGGAGGGAAAGTACAATGGCACCATTAACGGGACACTAGAACCATGTGGCACTACTATCCCTATTATGGCACTAGTGTCCAAGTGGTAGAACATGAGGCACAAGGGACTAAGATAAATAATAAGGGTTTGGGAATGCTTTATGGATGATTAGGGATGCCTATAGCACACACAAAGTTTAGATAAGTGTGAAAATATGCTTTAGGATATGCCTAAGCCTTAGATAGGGATATGTGGTCTCAAGTAGCACTCTTAGCAATCAAGTGTCACTTATAAGTGATTACATATGGTTTGAATCTATAGTTGTATTAGTTAGTATGGAAATTAGATTTATAAGGAATAATAAAATTATTAAAAGGAAAAGCTTCACAAAGATAATATATTTTATGAGGATTAGCAATTAAATTATGATCTCTTTCTTGATGATTTTGACAATTTTTATTTAAAAATATGAAACTAAACTTGCATACTAATATTTGCATATAAATAAATTTAAAATTATGTTTCTTATTCTTCCTCAAATATAACCTCAAAAATATGAGGTAAATCATAAGGTCTATTATACCTAGTAAAGTGATTAAGACCACTAGCAATAATATCTACTTGATATTCAACAATATCAATCAACAACTGGATAACATGAGGTAGACCTCCAATGGTCATGGGTAAGAAAAGTAGAACAAGAGATAAAAACAAAAAAATAAAATAAAATTTATAAAATAAAATTCCCCAACAAAGCCATCAAATTTGTTCATAGCAAAAAATGTCATGCCAATGAATCAACCCTTTCGCCTATCATGAAGGTTAAAATGGAATCATACTAGTTTAATCATAAGGGTATAAGGAATGATAATTGATTCCAAAGATGCATAGAAGTGGTTTTTAAATAGTTATAGGAAATAATGAGAAAGTCAAATATTGATCAATACATAATTATATTTGATTAATCAAATGTATCTCAATACTAAAAATATGAATCAAATTATAAATATATTATCTAACTTATTCGACAGAGAAAAGCCTATAAAAAAGGCATGCTCTTGAAGGAAAGATCTATGATATTTTACAATTTTGTAAAATCTTATTGTATTCAGTTTCTTAATATCATTTAAGCTCACACCAAGTCAAAAGAAAAGAAAAGAACTAAAGGACAAATAAGACAAACAAAAATAGAAATCAAACAATGATATATAAATAAACACTAACATACTAATCTAAAAGTAAACAAGAACTATATTATAACTAACTAACTCCAATATAACTAAAAAGAAATAAGGAAATATCTATTAATCTATCCATTCTATAATATTAATGTGTAATAAAGACTAAACAAAAGAATAATAAGAATATAAGATAAATACTAATCTAAGAAATAACATAAAATCAACTAAAGAAGACTAATACTTTCTTAAGTATTAACTTAAATTGATCTAAAGTGAACTAATAATTGAGAAAGTAAATTAAAGTAAAAACAAAAAAATAACTTAGAAAGTACTTGCTCAACTATGATAGCTTAAAATAACAACAAACAACAATCAAATGAGTGAGTCTAAGTCAAAAGAGTAATAAGAGATCAAATGTAAATAATAGGAAATGATAAATAAGACCATAATTAATAAAATGTTTAATAAAAAATAAATTAATCCTAAAAAGAAAGTAAAGATCAGATTTGAAATAATTAACAAAATGAACAAAAAGGATATAGAAATAAACTAAGTAAAATATAAATATGACAAGAAAATAAATATAAAAGATAATATAATTTAAATTTATTATCCAAATTAATCTAATCTAAAATTAAGTTAATCTAAAATAGAAAATGAGAACTAAATAAAATAGAATTATGCAAAATAAATAGAAAATTTGTGAGTCTTGAAACAAGAGTCGACTTAGAATAAGGTGAAATAAGATTTTATTGACAAACAATTTTTTTTAGTACAAAAAATACTTAAAAAGATAAAAATTTACAAATGAAATATCAACAAAATGTCATAAGATGTGATTTATTCATCATTATTCAGATCAAGTATATTGAGTTTTGATCATATGATTGCATATCTATAATCATCAAAAGATATTAAATCCTAATATACTTCAAATAATTAATTTATAAAATAAATAAGAAACATGTAGATTACTTCACCATCAAAAAATTCATTGTTTGGTCTATCTACAATTAGTCATTTGATCTCAAAGATGTTTGCATAGGAAAGAAAAAAGAATGATGGATAGCTTTCAAACTTAAAAAAGATCTATTCACTGAGATGTGTTTCTTCTTTGTAAATATATTTGATCTAATTATAAATTAATCCCTCTAAGATATATTTAGAAAACAATTTACAACTAAATTTAGTTAGTTGTTGTTAAGTTTAATTGACTTTAAAAGTCAATTAGTTATGTTATAGCTTGAATTTATAAGTTTAGACTTTAAATAAAGTCTAAGAGATCAAATTGGATTAAATAATAGACTAAAAATATTTATAATGGGTGGGGCCCCTTGAATTAGTTTGCATTATTAAAATAAACATCTAATTATGCATAAACAAGATTTAAATAAAAATAAACTATCAAATAAATTTAAGTACTCTTAACATCAAATCCATAAGTATTCATCCATAGCAATTTAAGTAATTATGCCAAATAAACATGTTCTATATAAAATGAAACTATTACCACATAAACATAGTAAAAAATGGCAAAAATAATATCTTTATGCTCAAAAATATAGTATCATGATAGAAAGTCAAAGTATCAATATGAACAAAAAAACACATATAAGCACATATAGTTCAATTGAACTTGGAAACTAAAACTAAATCAATCCAAGTAACACCCTTATTATTTTTGTATTC
Organism: Torreya grandis; assembly: GCA_037957365.1. NCBI lineage: Eukaryota > Viridiplantae > Streptophyta > Pinopsida > Cupressales > Taxaceae > Torreya > Torreya grandis. Next base: position 1,525,796 of record JARHVA010000015.1, on the reverse strand, counting down.
TATGTACTTTATATAATAATTGGTAATCTCAATCAACTGTGTACCTTCACAACTATCATCAATATCCAATTTCATCTTTTTGAGCATCTGAGTCACCATAGGTTGTGTTATAAGGTTGCTATCATGTTTATATCTATACTAAGTAGGTCTATCAAGTATTGGTGAAAAAGGCCTATTATTTAGTGGTAAGTGAGAATTTAGATCATTATATATATATATATATATATATATATATATATATATATATTAATTTTAGGAAAATTTTTATGCTGACCATGTAAAGCTGTATTATGTGGGATGGAATAAATAGTTATATGAATTATCTACGAGGATTCACTTGTATTACCTCATCCAAAAGGATGAGTTATCCAATTTGAACCTCTATATCCTATATTAACATGAAATTTAAAAGAATTAATAAACAAAGAATCAACTAAATTACAAAAAAAATAGGGTCAGTGACATTAAAATGAATGGATACACCATTTAAAAATCTTAAGAAAAGTGTTAGCAGTCATAAGGCTACAAAAGAATTAACCTTGGGAACTACCTCGTGATGGAGTACCCTCCCTATACCTATCATCATTTTTTCCCCAATCATTTATACCTTAATTATGTGAATTTAGGGTCCACCCTGACATATTAAAAGAAGCATACTACAATAAGCACTCAACACAATATATCTCAGTCAAGACTTCATCTTTATCATTTATAATGAAAATAACTAGGTGTCAATTTCTCAAACTGAAAAACTCAAAAAAATTCATAACAATTAAAAACTAAAAAATATTAACATCTTTTAATAAAAAACCTTAATTATGTTAATGATGAAAATCTATCAAGTAAATCATGATCATATATCAACCTAAAACTAAATGCATACCAAATGATAATAAGATTTGATCGAATCAATAGTGCAATCAAATATCCTCATTTGAACAAAAGACATTCAAATGATTTTCATCATGAGAATAAGTAATTGTATCAAATTGTGATTATTCATAATTCATACATTTTATCTTAACAATCCTTATCAAAATATGAATATTATGCTTAAAATACAAAACAATATGCATTATGATTTAGTCATATGTAAATCAACTACTTTATCTAAGTATGATTTGAAAAGAACAAATTTCACCAAAAACTATGATACAATTTTCAAAATTCTTAAAAAATGATTAAAATGAAATGTAGATGAGGCTTTCTATAAATACAAAAGTGGGATGACCAAATGTAAGATTTAACATCTTTCCCTTCCACCAAAAAAATTAAGAAAAAACCCTTTTAATCTCTTTTTATTAGAATAAATAAAATATATGATGCATGCAACAAGATTTGTATCAAAAATCAATTCAATATTCCTTTCATAAAAACAAAAACTACATAACATCTTGACCAAGCCCTAATAATCATGTATTATGAGTTATTTTTTAAACAAAGAAAAACATCTCAATATTCTACAAACCCTTGAAATAATGACTAATATGTATTTTGAAAATCTAAGTCAAGACTATTGTGAAGAGAACACACTATTTCCTTTATTTTAATTGAAAATATATCATACAAGCTGTTTTAAATAATTAACCCATAAATTTTCTAACTCTTGAGAACCCACCTCCATTTATAACTAGTTCATGAAAAAAATTTCAAATGTTTGGCCCAGAAGAAAACATAATTTTATCAATAAATATTTACATGTAGGGATTTATATATACCATAAAAAAATATTTTGAAAAGTTGATACTTCTAAACAACCAATAATCTCCAAGATACAACAAAACATTTTCATTTTACAATTGTATGTGAACTTATTCACCCAGTGAATGCTCAAAACAAAATAGAAATACTAATTTCCTTAAAATAAAATGAATCACATACATAAGATGTTCTAAACCATATAATTCACCCCTTGAAATCCATTTTATATTCTCAAAATTAGCATGCAAACTTCTTTGAACACTAAGGCTGAGAGAATATTTATACAAAAATAAAACCTCTATATTATCAACCATATCGACTATTATTCTCAAAACACGACATAGATTTCACTATTTACAAGGAGTGATAAAAATCTCAACAAATATAAAAACATCACATGATTTTAAAAATAATAAAACTAAGACATCATTCTTCCTTATGAAAGACACCCATATTTTTAACCTACTTTGAAAATGGAATTTATTTCATGCAAATTAATTTGAAGCCGAAACAAAAACTAGATTCATACCTTGTTACCCAAGTTTTAAATGAATACAACTTCTTAATCCCTTTGTGTTTCTATTATATCCTCTTTGAGGGTAATATTTCTATTAGCAGAGCTTTGCTTCTGCTCAAAAATATTGCAAATGATATCCAATACAAAGAAAACTATCAATTTTGTATTTGATCAACTATATGTATATATATATATATATATATATATATATATATATATATATATATATATATATATATATATGTATATGTATATGTATGTATGTATGTATGTATATGTATATGTATATACATAGTGATGTGTTAGATTTTTATAGGTTTTAAACTCTTATTGATAAATTGAAATGGATTGGTCAACGATAACAACCTCACTATTCACTTAACAAACTCACTATCCATATAGCCAAATTGACCACCAAGAAACACAATCGAGGTAGGTACTAAACACTAAAATATAATTTACCACCTATTTCCTAGAATCCAAAAGAATTGAGCTTTGAGTCTCTAGCTTATTTATTTCACATACTCTATATATCCATGATGGATCACTAGTGATTATCTATAAATTCTTGAGGGTTGCTTCAAACCCAATGTGCAACAAACATAGTTTAAAATTGAACTTACCACATTTCTTTGTATCTATCACCCTAGATTATATTTTCCACCTTCTAATATTAATACATCTTAAAGGAACTATCTAATTAACTATGCATTAATCTCATATAATGTAACATGACTTACACCATATTTGGAATTAGAATTTAGGATTTGAGAATGAAACATGAAATCTTGAAATCAATCTTAAGTCCTATAATATTCACTAATATTTTCAAAGGGATCCAAGAAATATGAGAAATATGCCTTGAAACATATATATATACCTATCAATACATGATAAGGTAATTGAAGATAACATATATATTATAGACAATCTTTATTATAAATGAACTAAAGACTTGTACTCTACATAAAACATCTCACAATTCAACTATTTATGATATACAATCTCATTGCTCAAAAACCTATCAATGTAACCAAACAAACAAGAATCAATGTTTATCACCTTTATCTACAAGCTA